>VZUI01085472.1:0-30098 GCA_013401135.1 Cettia cetti
ATTGTGAGATGCTCCACCCAGTGTTGGGGGGAGCCCAGACTTCCTACCTGGATAAAAGGGAGCCTGAAGCCCCAGAGAGTCAGTTCTACACTGGATTCCTCAGAGGAAGACTGGACCCATCTCACCATCACTGGACTTTTCTATGGGATCATCTCTACTCCACAGAACCGCATCTGTTACTCCAGAAGGATTCATCTGATCTGCTTCTAACACCCTGACCAAACAGGGGTCAGGTCACATCCCTGACTCTGTCAGGGGTTTTTAGGTTTTGGGTTTTTTTCCTGTTTGTTTTGTTTGCTTGTCTTTCTGTAGTACTACATTTGTTTATTTTAATATTCCTAGTAAAGAACTGGTATTCCTATTCCCAAATCTTTGCCTGAAAGCCCTTAATTGCAAAATTATAGTAATTCTGAGGGAAGGGGGATTTCCTTCTCCATTCCAGGGAAAACTTCAGTTTTCCCTGGCAGATACCTGTCTCTCTAAACCAGGACACAGGTGCCCCAAAAAGTGAGAAGAAGAGGGCCAGAAATATTCCTCCTAATAGTCCCTTAGGAAGATTATTAGATGGATGGAAGAATTGGGAAGTGACCAAGAAATTGGATAAGAATGATTCATTTCTATATAGAAGTATGGCCAGAATTGGATTTGCAGGGGGAATGGCCCTGGGTAGGAACACAAGACAAATGGATGTGTAGACAGTTGAATGAATATCTAAAAGCATAGGAAGATCTTGATTTGGAAGAGTTGAGGTGTGCTGCTTTTTGGCTGGAAAATGCTGTAAGAGATAGGGGAATGAAAATTTGTAGGTTGCAAGGAAAAAAGGATGAAGTTAAAGAAGAAGAGGACAATTCTGAGAGAAAGTGGGATCTCTTGAGAATTTACCCCCACTTACTCCCCTCATACCATTAGCCCCTCCCCCTCTCTATCCAGCACCTCTCCCAGTAAACCTTTTTACCCCCTCCAATCACCCCAGTAACCTGCTCCCCCGCAGTTAACCAAGTTCCTGCAGACCATTTACCCCCTCCAGTTGCCTTGGTACCTGCTCCCCACCAGTTAACCAAGTTCCTGCAGCCCCTCTAACAAAATCCCTAATTTCCTCCCCTAATAATAGAAGCCCTATCACTTCCCCGACACCTACTGCAATTCCACTACCACCTCCCCCTAGCATCCCAGATTCAATCCAGAGTTCAGGCTCTATAGCTTCCCCAAATTGACCCCTAGAATTCCCAGTTGTAGGTCCAGCGGTTCCTTTAACCCCCATAGGAGTTATGGTACCAGACTCTAATCTTTCCACATGTACTTCCTCTGGCCCCTCGCAAGCCTCCACTCCACTGGATGATTTATGTGATTGCCCAAGAATTACAAGGGCAGAGAAGCTTTATCCTCTTCGGGAAGTTCCTAATGGGGGGAATAGCTGGAGGGTGGGCTTTGTGAATGCCCCACTGACAGCCTCAGAAGTGAGTGGGTTAAAAAAGCACCTAGAAAATCTAATAGAAAGTCCCGTAGGTATATCAAACCTGGTGGATCAATTTTTGGGTCAAAACATTTATACTTGAGGAGAATTGAATTTAATTTTAAACACACTTTTTTTCTGCAGAGTAAGTAAGAATGATACGAGCAGCGGCTATAAGAATCTGGGAAAGGGAGAACAGATTAGGATCACCAGGGGACCATAAAATGCCTCTTGTTGAACCTGACTGGAGCCCCACCAGGAGGAGGGTAGACAAAACATGAGGGATTATCAAACCCTCATAGTCAGGGGAATTAAGGAATCAGTACCCTGCAGGAATAATACAAAGTTGGCATTTGACAGTTCTCAGGAGAAAGATGAGACCCCCGACATCTGGTTGAATCACCTCAAGAGAAACTTCCAACTGTACTCTAATATTGATCTTGACAGCCTTGAGGGACAGGTGTTACTAAAGATTCAGTCTGTTACCAAGTTGTGGCTGGATACCTGTAGGAAGCTGGAGAAGAATGAGGACTGGCAAGAGAAAGGGATAAATGAGTTGTTGAAGAAGGCTCTTAGGGTGTATTTACAAAGGGAGGAGGAGAAAGCAAATGCTAAGGCCAGGATAACAGTAGCTAGAGAAAGTGCAGGAACGGATAGGGAAAGATTGGCACAGCACTTAAAATCCAGTAAAGAGAAGTCAGGGCTGGTAAAGTATTGGAAGAAATACACAGATAGGCCAGGAAGACTGGAAGAAAAGCATTGCTTTTATTGTGGGGAGACTGGACACTTTAAGAAGGACTGCAAAAAACTAGAATTTGATGAGGCCGTTGCTAAAGAACAAGACCTCCTAAAGAAAGTTTTAAAAGAAGATGATTTGGGGTGTCGAGGGCTCTCTATGATCGAGGACCTCATGAAACACCTCACAGAGCCCTTGGCAAACTTTGAGGTGGGTCCATTAAGGGAGGAAATTGAATTTTTAATAGATACTGGAGCTGAGAGATCTAGTGTGAATAAATTACCAATAGTGATCACCTTGAGGAAGAAAACATGTGAAGTATTAGGGGCAGAGGGGAAGCCTTTTAAAGCTCCTGTGATTGAGAAGGTGGAGATAAGAGGGAATTCAAAGCAGTGCTGAGTAGATATTACCTATCTACCTAAACTGTAGAGTAACCTACTAGGAAGGGGACCTTCAAGTTTGTCTAGGAGTTGGGGTGATTCCAGAAGATGGAAAGATGGTAGTAAAGATTATGACACTCATGCAATGTGGTTTGAAAGAAATCAATCCTGAAGTATGGGCTGGGTAAAGACAATGGGGACTTCTAAAGATACCCCAAATAACGGTAGAGATGGTGGAGAACACTCCACCAGTGCTGGTCAAACAATACCCCATCTCACCTGAAGGAAAGGAGGGGCTAGCCCCTATAATCAAGCAGTTGCTAGCAGAAGGGATCTTAGAACCTTGCATGTCCCCACACAATATGCTTATTCTAGCTGTAAGGAAAGCTGACGGAACTTACCGGCTGGTACAGGACTTATGAGAAGTAAATAAGTAAACAGTTTCTAGACATCGAGTAGTCTCAGATCCCTATATGCTCCTCAGCAGAGTACTGAGAGAACACCAGTGGTTTATGACAATAGACCTTAAAGATGCCTTTTGGGCATGCTCCCTAGCAGAGGAGAGTAGGGATTGGTTTGCGTTTGACTGGGAAGATCCTGGTACAAGAAGGAAACAACAACTCAGGTGGACACGCCTCCCTCAGGGATTCTTAACCTCTTCAGGCAATCTTTAGAAAAATGATTAGAATAATTTGTCTTAGAAAAAGAAATACAATTACTTCAATATGTAGATGACTTACTAGTGTCAGGGGAAAATCAAGACCAAGCAAGAAATATTAGTATCAGGCTTTTTAATTTCCTAGGGTAACAAGGGCTAAAGGTATCCCAAGGCAAGTTGTAATTCATTGAACCAGAGGTGAAATTTTTAGGGCACCTGATTGGAAGGGGGTATAAGAAATTAGGCCTGGAGAGGATCTCAGGGACTTCATCCATTGGAGCGCCAAGGACAAAGAGAGATGTAAGGAGACTGCTAGGATTAGTAGGGTATTGCAGGTTGTGGATAGAGCAGTATTCTGATTGTGTGAAGTTTCTGTATGAGAAGTTGGTTAGCCTAGATCCCATACACTGGACGACAAAGTGAGGAGCAACTACAAAGTTTGAAAAAAAAATTGTCCACAGCCCCAATCCTGAGTTTGCCCAGTCTGAAAAAGGACTTTGATTTATTTGTCAGTATGGAAGGAGAAGCAGCATATGGGGTATTAACCCAAGAAAGGGGAAACTGCAAGAAACCTGTACCGTATTTATCAAAGCTATTAGACCCAGTAACAAGAGGGTGGCCTTTGTGCTTACAGGCTATAGCTGCTACCATTATCTTATTGGAAGAGGCCCAGAGATTAACATTACTTGGGAAAATAAAGGTACATACCCCACATGACTTGAGGACTGTGCTCAGTCAACAAGCGCAGCAGTGGGTGACAGATGCCTAGATTCTGAAGTATGAGGTGGTTTTAATGGACACCGAGAACCTAGAAATAGTTACCTCTAAGTGCCTGAACCCAGCCCAGTTTCTTTCTAGGGAACCCCTGGAAGAACAAGAACATGATTGTGTCGAGCTCATAGCATTACAAACAAGAGTAACAGAAGATCTAAAAGACAGACCTTTGCCCTGTGCGGAGGTTATATTCACAGATGGATGCTCTAGGATGGTAGATGGGAAGAGAGCTTCAGGGTATGCAGTTGTGGATGGAAAGGCTATGAAAGTGATAGAGACAGGAAAACTACCACAAAACTGGTAGGCTGGGGCTGTGAGTTATATGCCCTAAAAAGAGGACTAGAACTGCTTGAAGAAAATTCGGGAACAATCTACACTGATTCAAAATATGCATTTGGGGTGGTCCATATGTTCAGAAAGATCTGGGAAGAGAGGGGCTACATAAATTCTAAAGGAAAAAGTATAATTCATAAAAAACTAATGAAGCTAGTCCTAGAAGCCCTGCAAAGATCAGCAGAAGTAGTGGTAGTCCACATGAAGGGACATCAGAAGGACAGCACTCTAGAAGTGAGAGGAAATAGGATGGCCAACCAAGTGGCAAAAGAAGTAGCTAAGACCAGGTGACCCAGTCAAGGTCCACAACTTAAAAGAAACACAAGGAGAAGGAGAAGGGAAAATAGAGCCCATCTCTAGTGACAGAGATGAAAGTGATTAAGGAATTGGAGTTGCACCAAGGAGAAAGGGGAAAATGGTTGACCCCTGATGAACATCAGTGTCTAAACAAACCATTAGCTAGGAAAGTACTCACCAAGCTACATGAATCAACTCATTGGGGTGTGCAAGGATTATGCAATCATTTCCTGAGGGAGAACCTGTGTTTAGGAGTATATGGCTTGGATAAAGCTATCACTAAGGGGTGTGTAATTCACCAAAAAGTCAGTAAAAAGGTAATGAGAAAGACAGAACTGGGGCGAATAGATTTAGCCCAAAGACCATTCCAAAGTATACAGGTAGACTTCACAGAAATGCCCTCATGGCAGGGCTATAAACACCTCTTAGTCATAGTTTATCACTTGACCCACTGAGTGGAAGCTTTTCCCACTAAAAGGGAAACTGCCTAAGTGGTGGTTAAAATCATTTTAGAAAACATTATTCCACGATATGGATTGTATAGACTCAGACTGGGCTCCACATGTCACTGCAAAAGTGTTGCAGCAAGTAGTGGAAGCATCAGGAATAAAGTGGGAATTACCCGCTCCATGGCACCCCCAAAGCTCTGGAAGGGTAGAGCGCATGAATAAAACTTAAAAAAACGTGCTCACTACATGGATTGAGGAAACAAAGATTACTTGGTTGATATGTTTGCCTCTGGCCCTCCTGTGAATCAGGACAAGGCCTCAAGCTGATATAGGAGCCTCCCCATATGAGATGTTGCTTGGGCTCCCCTTTCTTACAAAGTCTTTCAGTGTTGGGACTTATTTGGATGGAGAAACTGCCACTCAGAAATACTTATAGGGAGAACTTTATAGAGAACTTATGGAAGAGAGGATATTTTCCTCAAACTTCCCCGTTAGACGTGAAAGTGCATGAGGTCAGTCCAGGGGACTTGGTGTTGATTAAATCTTTGGATGTTGCTCCACTGACCCCTAAGTATGAAGGCCCTTTTCAGGTCCTCCTTACCACAAACACTGCAGTGTGGATGTGAGAAAAAGGATGGACGCACATCACGAGAGTAAAAAGGCCAGTAACACCACCAGATCCAGGACAAGACCCCCCACCAGATCAACAGCAAAATCTTCTCAGTGGACAGTAGCTGGAAGTCTAGAGACTTTGAAATTAACCTTTAAAAAGAAGACTTCTGCCCAATAAGGGACTGTGTAAGAGACATTAGTATTGCTACAAGTATTTCCTTTTTCAGGACCTGACAGTTCTTATTGAATCTTGATACCTTCCCAAAGTTGCAGAATTGTTATAACGGTGTCCAATGAATTGTGATAGTATCTGCTAAGTGTTGTGGCTGTGTATGAGTTAAAACAGTTTTCTTGACGAATTTTGTTATTTTCTTAAGAGGTACTCCTACCCCTCTGGTTAAAAGCTAGCTTTGTTTCCACTAAAGGAATACTCTTTAAGTTTGTAGGAAAAGTCTGATAAACCACCACATACCCTTCAAAATTTAAGCCAATCTCCCACAGAGGGTTGTTTTTTCTGTTGTTTTGGGTTTTTTGTTTGTTTGTTTATTTTAAAGAAATAAAAGAGGAATCCAGGAAAAAAGGAACTTCTCCAGAGTGCTCCCCTGAGAGAAAATTCCAGGAGGCAAGATCGGGTGGGCTGATCTTTTAAAGATGGCCTGTACTGGACTCCTGAGAGGAATGGTGCTAATCCTGTCTATCTGGGCTTCTTTGGAAGATCCACCAGGACCATGCACCAAGTGTTATCAGCCACACTGCCATGAGGAGGAAATAAGTTCCTTGTTGCAAATCTATACTAACCAAAACCCAAAGTGTGTGAATCTCTCTCTAGCAGTGCTGTGCCAAGGAAATGGACAGCGATATTGGACGGATAGGAATACTGCCACACATGGGCAGAGATTGCTAGGAGTGTGTTCTGTGGGGCAATCTTGGCTGTGTTTTGAACATAGCGTTGGTCCAAATAACCCCATTGATTTAGTGAAAGAAAAAGAATTATCTGCCTCCCAAAGTGAAGAAGATGGATTGGAAATACCAAAAAGGAAACATTTATTTGTGGACTTAGTAGAAATAATTAGTAAATAATTAAATGTAACCAATTGTTGGTTGTGTGGGAACACCCAAAGGACAGTTATCTGGCCACAGGAAGGTATAAGCCTAGGACTGTTAGAGTTACTCAAGCGGAAACAAAGTAAGCCAGAACTTCCCTCTGTAAGAATAAGGAAGAAAGAGCAATGGAACTTGAAAACTAAGGTTATAGGAGAAAAATGCATCTTGAGGAAAGGAAAAGGATTTAATACTCCAGTAGGGAACACGGCCTGTAAACGTTACATAGTGATTAAGAATACAGGAACCACATGGGTTCCTAAAGAACCCGTGAAATACTGGCCTGTAGCAAAGAAAGCACAAGGCTGCATTTTTCATGAAGGGTATCAATTGCATGAATGTGCAGGAGGGATAAACCCCTTTTGGGGAATAAGGGGGTTATCTAAGTTTTGGGAATTCCCTTCAGAAACTAGTAATGCTTCTTGGGTAGCACCAGAACATCTATTTTGGATCGGCAGAGACAAATATATACAAAGCTCCCAGGCAATTGGGCAGGTAGCTGCACTATCGGGGAGGTGAAACCCACTTTCCTCCTATTGCCAGAAGAGTTTGGGTCGATTTTAGGAATCCTGCTGTTTGATAATTTGAGGAAAGACCAAAATCAACAGAAGAGAGAAACCATTCAGATAGGGGAGGGGGCCCAAGAATGGAAGGGTAAGGTTTGGACACCAGAAGAGATAATTAAAACATATGGACCTGCCACTTGGGCCCAGGATGGATCCTGGGGTTACCAAATCCCAATCTGTATGTTGAACTGGATAATTCGACTGCAAGCAGTATTGGAAATAGTACCTAACAAAACTGCCCTTGCCCATGACCATATTAGTGATCAGTTGACCCAGACGTGATTGGTAATCTGTCACATTAGACTAGCTGTTGATTATTTGCTAGCCGATGAAGAGGGAGTCTGTGGGAAATTTAACATTTCCGAATGTTGCCTAGAGATTGATGACAAGAATGAAGTAATTAAAAACATATCCAAAGGAATTAAAAAATAGCTTATGTAGGCACTCAACATTGGACCCCCTTGGTGGATACAAGCTGGTGGGATGAGTTTTGGTCATGGAAGGGGAAGTGGTGGAAAAAAGCAGCTTTCATTACAGTATATGCAGTTACAGGGTTAATTTTTCTACCATGTCTACTCCCCTGTCTAAGTCGATTAATCACCTCTACTGTACAAGCAGGCCTCATGAATCCTGGTGAGTTAAAACCCTCAAAAGGAATAGATAAAGTAATGGCATTAAAAGATTTGGAGCACCCTAGACAAGAAAGTGAAAAATAAATTTATATCAAGTTCCAAAATTAAAAAATATCTATGCTCATGACCCTGAGACAGCAAATTGATGCGGGTCTAGACCTGATCAAAGAAGTAGAGGGGGAATTGAAATAAATGAGTTTGACCAGCGCAACGGTTGTAATTGTTGTTACGGGAATTTTATCAATTCAGTGTTCCATGTTAGATAGTGACCCCTTGTTCTGTTTCCCCTTTCCATCAGGTTATCACTGAGCCCCACTGCTCTCCAAAATGGCAACAAGAAACATGCAGATTGAGAGCCGGTTAACACCATTTCAAAAAGGAAACCCCAAAAGACAACGAGGCAACACATAAATGAAGGACACATCTCGGTTGGGAAAGAGTGGTATCATTCCCCCACTTCATCCTTGTAGACCCGACATTGTCACTGTAACTAAAAGGAGACTAGACCAGAGTGACACCCCTAGACCTCTGAGCCAACGTGGACTCCTGGTGCTCCTGTGAGCATGGAAGTCCCATCTCTGCCTGCACACCAGCAGACAAGGCTGCATACCTCCTTCTCCATGTTGCCCTGGGAGTGGCGGAGGCGGTGTGCGTGCAACCCGTTGGACCCCCACCCTAAACTGATCCTAATAAAGGCATTCAAAAGGCTCCTTTTTCTTCCTGCCCTCTTTTCTTTAATAAGGATCTACCAGTCATAACATCAAGGCAAAATATATTCTCCTGTCTTCCCTTTTTGTGAACTTTGTGTTAACACAGTTTGGTGTTTAGTTGAAGAAAATATGGAATACCGCCCTGTAAGGACCTTTTGGATTCCTTTAAAACAGGACAGACCTATCAGGGGCCAGTTCTTGAATATTGGCATGTAGTTTGACCACTAAGAAAACAGTGTGCAACTTTTGGGAAATGCGCTATTTAAAGCTAAGGATGTGTTGGAGCTTCCCTCTTTCTCTCCAGGTGAGGAACTGGGTAACACCATGTGATGACTGCTGCATGTGCCCCTCGGCGGCAGTGCCGGGCCAGACTAGGCCGGGCCTGTGGGCGCCGCTGCCCCTGTGGGGGTGCACCCCAGCCATGCCTGGGCGTGGTAACAGCAGGGGAGGGGAGGAAAAGCCCCAGCAGCTGCCCTTGTCGCTGGCTGGGGCTGGAGGGATGTTTCCCGCCCCTCCCCCTTCCACAGGGAGCAGGTCTGAGTGGCCCACGCCATGAGACCAAGGGGTGGAAAAGAAGACATCCACCAGCCTCCCCCACCACCACATGGCTTTGGAAGTTTTACAGCTACTGCTGTCAGAGACCACGTGTCCACTGCAGGCCTCTTTAACTCTTTCCTGCCAGCAGATGGAGCTTCTTGAGACCTGGCCTCTCCCAGAATGAAGACAAGACAAAACGAACCATAAAGAGATAGCCTGATATTAAGTCAGTGAAGAGAGAGTGAAAAGACTCTTTGGAGCAAAGGATAAGGAGCGGTCTAATGTGGCTGGGCATTTTCTAGTAATATGGAGAATGAACTATTTTTTTCCTGTAACATATAGATGCTGTTTGGGGAGATGTGAAGTGCTAGTATAAGTTACTTGAAGTTTTTTT
The DNA here is from genome assembly GCA_013401135.1 of Cettia cetti. Classification (NCBI taxonomy): domain Eukaryota; kingdom Metazoa; phylum Chordata; class Aves; order Passeriformes; family Sylviidae; genus Cettia; species Cettia cetti. The sequence goes on from VZUI01085472.1 coordinate 9,633, forward strand.
GCTCCTAAAGAAAAAGGAGATTTTTAGTTTTGAGATGAAGATGATTTTGGAAACAGTAGAAGAGAATCTTTGTATTATACTACAGGAGGCATTCTTAAACAGTACCCCTAATAAGCAGATTATGACCCATGTGCAGAGTTGGGAAAGCTTCTAATGGGTAGGTCTTTTTCACAGTTTGCAGAGCCTCCTTCCTGGCTGCTGTAGATTGTGGCATTGGTAGCCTCCAGAGGACTGTTCTTCGTGTGACCATGTCTCCTTGAGACTCAGAGAGACACCTTTCCTAAAAAAAAAGTTGAAAGACTATTTTAAAATAGTAAAAGTGACTGAAATTACAGGTTTTGTCATTTTATGTTGTGTGTAGAAAAGTGAATACTTTCAGGGGGAGAGACGGATGTCTTTGAAAGTTTCATTTGTTGTTTTATTTTGTTTTCTTTCTTTTCTTATTTTCTTCTTAGTTTGTGTGAATAAACTATCTTTTGTTATTTTAAGATAAGCTTGTTTTGCTTTCTTAGTTCTCCTAGTCATATATAAAATTGCAAGTACTAAAACCATCACATTATTGGTGCATTTGCCAAGAAAATGAACCAAAAATTGGCGAACGTGAAACCATTGCATAATTTTGTGTTTCTACCTGGTTTTGAACTAAAACCATTACATTTTGCCAGTAAATACAGTTGCAATACCCGTATTTTAATTAAAAATAACTGAAAATTAGAAGATTAGGTGTATTTTTTTTTCCTCTGGTATATATACCTAACACAGCCAAACTTCAACTTGAACACCTTGTCACTTGATTATGAAAAACATGGAATGAAATCCCAGCTATATGAAAGTCAGTAGGACTTCAATTATCTTGCAAATCTGTGAAATTTTATAGAGCTAATCTATGGTAATTCAGCTGCAATGCTGATACCACAATTTTTCATTGCATGTATTCTCTAAGTGCTTGGAAAGCAGCAAACTAATATATGAATAATGAGATATTAAATAAAGTTGGACATCATGTCTGTACAGGGCTAGAGTCCTGATTTAAATACTAGGAGATGTTAGCACTAAATTTCCAGTAGACAAAAGGTCAAAAATCCAAATTTCAAATTGGTTTCAAGAGTTTTTGTAGAACTCTTCACATTTTCTACACTCATGAACACATCTGAAGAGATAGGTTTTTTCAGTAGCATGGGCTTTAATTTAAGGATTTATAATTTTCTGGTACAGAGTTCAGTAAAGTCTGGCTTTTTCAGGCAATTTTCAGGGTCTTCAATCTTTTGTGTTATCATGGGGCTTAAAGTTGCAGAAGATAAATTGAGACTCCTTTCTGAGAACTGTCCTCAACAGGTGGCCCCACCTAACTTTGTCAACACTCACAGTGTCCTTATTGTCTTCTTTCTATTCTGCCCCTTTTAAGAAGGAAAAGAACCCTAGAAACTTTTAATAGATAAATATTATTTGACATTTATTTTAGCCTGAAATTTCTAAACATGGTAATCAAGGTAAGGAAGATAGAAGAATTATAAATAAACGCTAATCTCTGTGGGATATGCACTTTTTATACAAATACCACTTAAAAATATTACGTGTAGTTCAGCATTAGTAAAAGAAATCAGAAATAATTACTGCTCATGACATTACTAATGTGATTTGTCCTATGGTGTTAAATGTTACTTCATTGTAAAACATTGTAAATGTAACAATGTAAAACAATGTAAAACAGCCAATTTAATTGAACTCAGATGTACAAAGGGGTGGCACAATATCGTTTTTGTCAATGACCGAGGAATTATTCACTGATTTGATTTGTTTTGGTCAGATTGTAAATCTGTTTGTATCTTCCACACTGAATTTATAGCTATATTACTTGCAGTGGTGTGTTCTCCATTTCTTATGTTAAATGTGTGGTTTGATGTATGGTTTGTTCCATGTCCCCGAAGTTTTTCCCCACATGGATTGCCCCCAGTCCCAGCTCATGTCAATCCTTCGTTTCCCCTACCCCTGAGACCTGTCAGTCAGGACCTGGCCTCTCCCTCTGTCTGGAAAATTCCAGAGAGGCCGTTGAATGATTGGCCAGGGTCCCAGAACCTCCCTCCTCTCCCCAGAGGATTGGTTCCCTCAAGTGTCCCTTACTCCCAGAGCCACGCCCAGGTCTTTTCCCATTGGTCCTTTCCCTAATCCTTCCCCTTGCTCCTCCCCTGAATAAAAGATGCTGTTGCAGGCTGTGCTCTGCGGTGGGAGACTGAGGGAGGTGAAGTCCGTGTTTTGGGCAGCAGTAAACCTTCAGTGGTAATCATCTTCAGAGTCCTCATTTCCTTTGCCACAGCCATGCAGCTACTGCTACAAGAACTCACAGGATCAGCCTGGTTTGTCAGCATGCTGGGCTGTTCCTCACATGTCATTGGTGCAAGGGCTAGGCAGGGCAGGTAGGAAGATCTCTTCCAGAGACACCACAGCAACAATTACTGTAGTTGGTCTTTCTCTGGAATTGTGTCAAGTGTAACTATTTATTTTATTTTAATTTATTTCCTGTTTATATTAACGTTGTGCATTTTTTCTGGTATTAAAAGTGTCTTGAAAACTAACTGAAAAAAAAAATTAGGATCTTGACACACCCCAAGTGGTCACCAGTGTCTGGGCTAGTTTTAGGTATCACACCGGTGCTGTGCCAGGTGTTGGGAACTGCCTCACATATGTGTTGGCTGCAGGCAGAACCTTAGGGCTATGAGCTCTAGGGCAGCAATCCACACACTGTCAAGGACCGGATAAAGGAAGAGAGGGAGGCTCTCAGTCTGAGATTCCAGCAACCAGAGTTAATTACTGAAAGGAGTCAGGAGCTGAAGAGATCGCAGGGAACTGGGGGTGGAGCAGTGGGTAGACACAAGGAAACAACTAATCGCAATCCAGCAGGGGAGTAGTACAGGGAGGGGGTTCCAAAACACTTAAGCAATGGGATAACAAAGGGGGTGTATACATTTTTGTGTTAGCAAATGGTGCCTGGAGATTTATGGAATTTCCAAGGAGGGGTTAAGGCAAGGGATGGCAACAAATGGGGATTGAAATAGAGGGTTCTGGAAAGAAGGGCAAGGATCAACCTGATGGACAGGAAAAGGGGTAGGGACAGCTTCACGGATAAACCAAGCTCAAGTGAAGCAGGGGAGAATATGGGGACAACCATTAGTGAAAACATGTACTGCAACAGGATCTCTGTTAAAATATTATTTGCATTTCTTCAAAGTTAAAACCTGAATAGCTATCCAATGTTTTGGATCATGGTTGAATTGCCTTGGGCATTTTAGCATGTCCAGAGGCAAATTCTACATGGCCTCACTTGGCTTTTACTCTGTTCAAACCTCAAGAAAATTCCTAACTATCACAGCTGAAAAAAATTTAAGCATTTTAAATATAATATTCTCCAGTGTTGAAATGACGCAAGTGTTAGACTCTGGTGTTTCAATTATGGTGTATTTATTAATATTCATCAATCTTTGGAAAGATTTCCAAAAACTATTCAGATTACTTTTCATCCTCACAATTTTGTACCAAACCACATATTGTATGTGATTTAAGTTAGTACGCAGCATTTGAATAAGCATCTACATTTTCTTAAAAGTGTATCTATGCAGGTGAGGGTGTGTATAAAAACATACACACACATGCAGCAGGCATTATCCCGTCTTTAACTATTTTCTTCCTGTCTGAATATTTTTCTCCTTCAAGGGAGAAAACCAACAAGCCAAAAATATCCCCACACTAGAACACATATTTTAGACAAGATTAAAGCAAAAATCTGTTTTTTCATATAGTACCTTAAACTACAAAGAAACTTGGGATTCCATCTGTCTTATTAAGGAAAGACATGACAGCTCCTCAGTAGTACAGCTGAGAAGAAATTAATAGCCATATGCTGATATAAACCTAAAAATCTGGTCTAATACCTGTATAGTATGTCTAACAGATTGCGAGATATCAGATGTAAAAATACCATTAGTCTAGTACTGAAATTTGTAGATATACAGCAGCTTTATCTAGTCATGGATACAGACCAGAGGAGCACAAAGAGTTTAAATGGTAAACTGTTGTTACTGTGTTCCGTTTCAGTCCCCCTGCGGGCTGGGGAGGAAACTGGGGCAGAGCAGTGAGACCCTTGGTCCCAGGAGGTGATCAGCAAAGAGGCAAGGGAGGCTCAGTCCTCGGGTGTATCCACAACCTTTTATTCCTGCAACATTCAACTGCAACTGTAACGGAAGAACTAGGGTGAAGGGAACCAGGAGGAGAGAGCCCCAAGCAGCTCTGTGCAGGGGGTTTTAAGGTCGGCAAAAATGGGAGGGGATACAATACAGGAACCAATGGGGAACTTAACCATAGGGGAATGACATTCTCGGGGAGCAAATGGGGTACAAACATGGGAGGAGACATGAAGCAAGAACCAATCAGGGGTAGAATTCAACAGAACTTTCTGGAAAGAGGGGAAGGTGTCAGGGAGATTGGCAGGGAAGAGGGGGGCACAACTTTATTGGAGCAAACCATTCAGGGAAAGTTCATGGGGAGGAGAGGGCAAAACCAACTCTACTAAATCATAGGATACAACAGTAAACCACATATTTACTTAAGTTATATAAATAGTCTTCCAGGGTGTGCTCATCTGTTCTTCTCCCCGAAACTATCCTCCCCAACATGATGTGGGTGGTAAAGAACCTGGCCATGACCACACTCTCTACTCCCTCCCTGCAACCGGGACAATCTCAACACCACCTGATATATGAAGAAGGTCAGTAACGTTTCTCGTTCTTCTGCTGCAATATAGAATATAAAATTGTCCTCGTGAATTGAGTTCTGAACAAGGGAAAGTCAGTAGATACTAAAGGAATTCCTATTCACCACAGAAATGACAGACAGAATGATATGTCATAAGTTTTGTGAGAGCAAACATATTGCTGTAACTTTGCAAAACTGTAAACACAGAATATACACATGAAATACTATGTTAAAATATTTTATTAATATATAACTATTACAGGATTTTTCTCCTTCAACCAATGAGAATTCAATTACTAAAAATAAATAAAAAGAAAATTTAAAATAGACATTGAATTAATTAAATTAGGGACTGGCAATTGCAGTGTTCACCTAGACCATTTCCCTTGCCATAATAGCCAGCACCTGTGCTTTTCCTGCAAACCATGTTTAAAACCAACTGCCAGATTGGAACATCATGATTTCCTTCAATCCTTTGTTTCTTTTTTGTAAATGTTACCTATTTCTAATACCAATTTCATCCCTTAGCACAGTGGACTGATTATTTTGGTGACTGAAATGTAATGCAAAGTGTTGAGCCTGAGTATCAGCTTTTGCTCAGAGCAAATCTTACTTTGCCTAATGGCAACTGGTGAAGTTGCACATCAGACATCTTATTCATCATACGAACTAGATGGACTGTGTCAGGTTTATATGATGTTCATCATCACAGCATATGACCTTTCCATCATTGGGGAGGACCATTACAAACAGAATAAAGTTTTTTCTGAACTGAATAAAGAACATGTAGCTTTGGGAGAGCATGGAGGACTCTAAGAAGCTAAAAGACAGCTGACCTCACCTACTGAGATTCATAGGTGTGAAAGATGAGACTGGGGTCAAAGCTTCAATTCTTCATCATCAAGATTTCAGTCACCTCCATTTATTTTTTTCCCGTAATCTAGCTGTGACCTGCTGAAGATCCCAAGTTGCTCTGAGGTCCTAATAATTTTATCTGCCACACTTAGTAGTGCTCATGTAGTGATAAAAGCCATGTTACCGCTGTAACATGTTACCTTTGGCCTGATGGGCTTTGTTGGCTGAAGGTATGAAACATTGAGATTGCACAATTAGAGGTCACCTCAGTAAAGGCTTCTTGCCTTCTAGCAGCCAATTCTTCTTTTCTCCAACAGCTTTCTACTTATGTGGGGAACACTAAAAATATTGAGAACTCTCTTACCTTGAATGGGATCTGCAAGTCAATGCACGTGCAGTTTCTCGATTGAGTTTTTGGGAATGTGAATAGTGTTAGTGCAGTCTAAAAATAATGATGGTGATAAAGTTATGTACCAATATGTGTTAAACACATCATAGATGAAAGTTTTTATTATAAGGACTGCTTTAAATATTTAAAATTCTTTTAAAGAGTTTGATGGCATGTCACTGCATTGAAAGTTTTCTTGAAGCTTTCCTTTCCTTTATCTGATGGATACATCTTTCTGCCAAACATATTCTCTATTTTTGGAGTAGTGAATATTTTGTTTCTAATGACAGACATACAATTATATAATGTCTGTTATACAATTATTCAATACATTTATTCATATGGTTCTAAACTTTGTTATCCAGATACAAGTGTATGTCCTGTAATTCTACAAAAATATTACAGAGAGGTGAGGATAAATAATCACACTTACCTTTTGAAGAGTCTGAATATTCAATTAGTCCAAAGGGACAGATCAAATTACAACAAAAAACAACAAAACTGCTTATACTGCTTATACTGCTTATATTGCAGAAGTCCAGGAAAAATGAAATTACAGGCTTTATCTCAATCTTCATTCTGATCTCTTTTCAGTTCTGTGCATGGCCTCGTATTATCTGCGAACAGGCTGATGCAGGAGGTTGTGATGGTGTGACTTAAACTCACTCCAAAGTATGATTGAAACACCCTTAAGACATATAGCCAGAATTAAAAAAAAAAAAAAAATTCTTTTACTGAAAAGGGGTTTGTTGAGAGCAGTGAAGATTATGAAGGGATGGAGCAGCCCTCTTATGAGGACAGGCAGAAGGAACTGGGTCGGTTCAGCCTCAAGAAGAGACAACTGAGAGGGGACCTCATCAATGTCTGTCACTGTCTGCAGTGACAGAACATGGACCAAGCACTGCTCAGTGGTGCCCAGCAATGGGACAAGGGACAATGGGCAGAAATGGATGCACAGGAAGTTCCTTCTGAACATGAGGAAGAACTTCTTTCCTGTGCAGTGACAGAGCACTGGAACAGATTGCCCAGAGAGAGCGTAGTCTCCTTTACTGGAGGCATTCCAAAACTATCTGGAAACAATCCTGGTCCATTTGCTCTGGGATGACACTGTTTGAACAGACAGGTTGGACCAGGTGACCCACTGTGGTCCCTTCCAAACCGGACCCATTCTGAGATTCTGTGATGAGACTCTTCTTATGCTAAAACTTCTTCTACTTATGTGGTGTGTCTGCAATCTTTGAATAGTGTGACAAACAGTTTTGAGGTGAAATGTTGGCCAAATTCATCTTATAATGGGCCGCCTTAAGAAGACCAAAGACAAAGAGCATTTAACTTCAAAGAAAACAAGTTTTTGTAGAATATTTGCTCTAATATTTATAGAGATGAAAAAGAGAAAGTACAAAACTGGGTCAGTTGATTCTGACCAGATCAAAAAAGAAATCAAAAAGAGGTTTATTCAAGTTTCTCATCCCCTTGTGGAAAAACACTGTTTTCCAAACTTGGTTTCACTAGCCTCAGTACCTCTGAAAGGTGGTTCTTTCCATTTCCTCTAGTTCATGTGAAGCTTTTGTTTCTGTAGTTCCAGATTCCTCATTGTGGATCTCCTTCTCTGTTCCTTTAAAAAAATCTTTCTATCCTCAGAGGAACTACTTTTTCAGCTCACTCCTGCAAATCTCCTTCACCTGCCACATCCTTCATTCTCTCCAAAATGCTATTTTTGTTGAGCAGGATCAAATTATTGTGAAAGGCAATAAAAATCTCCCTTCTGCAAATTTCACTTAATCCTGTAAGTCTGTTGGTAGAAGAACTCCCATGCATACTGAGAAAACACAACTAGAAATGGCATTGATTACCACAATAGTCTTGTATGAGTGAGAAAGGGAGAGGAGTTGAACATATTTTTACAAGAACATGTGTCACAAGGATCCTTGTGCCTGACTACCTAGTATTCACTAGTGCACCCCTCTGTGACTGCACAGCTGGCAGGTAGTGCAACTATTGAGTAGTTTTGGCAGAGCATGGGCTCTGCAGTAGTAGATTTTAGTGTAGATGCAACTGAGTTTTTCATATCTCTTTGGATTTAGAAGGGAGACCATAGAGAGTGGTTAGGGTTGGGAGAGACCTTAAAGATTACCTAGTCCAAACCCTGATGATAAATGCAGGCAGAAAATATAGGGCTATATTTCTGTATCTGAGATGCTTCGTTTTTAAATACTTGCAGATTGTTTAGAGCAGAACAGAGACTGATAAATGCAAATAATATTATTCATGTAATCCATCACTGTTACTCTTTTTCATTTCCTACAGATGTTTGCTTCTGAAAAGTTGTGCTTGGTGAAACATCTGAAGAACATTTGACATCTACATTTTTTTCTTTCTGTTTTCTTTTTCTCTTTTGTTATTCAAAAGTTTCATACAAGAACTAAGGAGAAAACAGGACAATGTTTTCTGACATTTTTCATGAAAGGACAGAATGGCTTGTTGCAGAAAAATAGGGGTGAATATAAACAAAGGAACTGCAGTGAGAAATCAATTATCACTCATTTTATAATGGAGAGGCAATAATACTACCTAAGTGTACATTTTCAAATTAAATATATTTTAAAAAATGAAATATCAGACAATATAATTTTTTTTGTCTTTTGTTGAGAGCTAATTTTACAGATATAATGGAAGCAATATTAGGAGTTTTACCATATTCATTACTGCTGAAATTGTTTTGCATATAGTTACCACAGAAGTAATTGTTATGTTTATCATATGATGCAGAACTCCCATGCTGTCTATATGGAATGGTATCTATAGATCTGTGTTTTGAAAATATGTCTTACTCTGTCTTGTCTGAAAAATGAAAATTAGCTGTTAATTTTTTTCATGCTGTGTAACTCAAGAGTCAGGTAGTAAATGTTCTTTAGTAAAGAAAAATAAATAAATCTGTAATATACAACAGAGTATAGAAAATTGCGTATTGTTTTTATGTAAAGACTGTGTAACCTGAATTCAGTGACAAATGCTTTCTTATGTAAAACCCAGTAATTTTTCATACTGCTGGTCTGCAGCATGTGAGCAGTTTCATATTTCAGTGTTTTGATTACATTTAATTCACAATGATGAAGGTGAAAATAAATTTAGATTTGCATAGAAGGTAAATTTTGGTTTTAAGTGAGGGTAAAAAGTTTGGTTTAAAGTTGATGGTAGCTTTACAGGTGAGAGATGCCTACATAAACTTACTGAAAAAATAAATTGAAATAACTGTATATACAGTTAATGAGAAAAATACTACTTGTGTACATCATCTTAAATTAAAAATACCAAAACAAAATACCATAGAAAAAACCCCTAAAACTAGAAGAAAATAAGCTTTCTTCAGTTTGGGAGGTCCTTGATAAAAGTCACTAGCTGCAAATGTTGCGAATAAAGTGACTATATTACACTTTGTTTAACATATTGAATTGAGATTAAGATACAATGCCAGGAAACTATGCACTTTGGAATCTTCTTTCTCTCCTGAGAGATATTCAAAAAAGGCTTATTTCTTCTTGTGTACTTCTATATATGCACTGACTCTATCAGTCACAATGTCTGTGACTATGTTGTGCAATATTTTCATTCTTCCCTTGATCCGTTCTTTAAAAATTGCACTTCTTTGTCTCTATAAAATGGCACACAGAGATAGAGAGGGAAGGATATATGCCTGTTCTTTAAATTTAGTTTCAAATAAACATAACAAATTAATAGTGTGGTCTAGAAACAGGGAAATTGCAATGACATTAGATTTCAAATCAAATCACAATTTACAGTACATAGGTGATTTCTGTATCATTCAGTACAGTTCTGGAAGGTGTTGATCATTCTTAACATTCATTATGGTGACTCTGGTGTTTGAAGTATTCTCACAATTCTCTAGGAAATTATCTTTGCAGCACCAAATTATTATGCTGTTAATAATGAAATAACTGCTATTTGTAATGTGCTTTGCATTTCCAGATGAAGTTCATTTTTGTGAAAGCGTTATAGTTAAGATATTTGCAAGATATTTATTTATTTAAACAGAAAAATACAAACTTGATTTGTTGTAATTTCATTTCTTTGAGTGTTTTCAAAATGTAATGATAAGGAAATTTGTGAGATTTACTATAGCATTTTATGTATTGTTTTTCTTTCTTGATTTTTGTTGGACATTTATGTCATTAGATTCTATTTTGTGTGGGTTGCTATGAAAACATCAAAGAAATTTCAGTTGAAAAGAAAAATTCCTAGACAAATTGGGAGGAACAGTAAACATCTAGGGTTTTGCTAATGGTTTTAGAGAGAAAATTTTCATTCCAATATTGCAGTGCAAGACAATAGCCATCACTTCCTAATCAGAGGCAAGTGTCATTTTGGAGTGTTCATTAGGAAAAATAATATATCATCAGGAGATATTTGAAACTATGAATTTAATAAAAGTAAGGAAAATCAACAGTATATACATATGGTTGTTTCCCACCTCATCCCTTTCTCATACTACACATTAATCTAATGGTCAAATGTTGTGTCATTTAATGCTTAAACATTTCTGGTGTTTCAAATTAGGAATACCTTCTGCTTGCCCTGTGGTTTTCTTGGCATTTCCTGTTTATCTAACAGTCACTCAAAGCATATTTCCAGCTTACTAGTAAAATATTCAAGTAATTCCTAAGCTTGGCTATTAAAAAAAGACTAATATGAGAATGATTCTTTATTGCTTCTAAACAGGTCTGTTGCCTGGAGAATGAGATTTTACTCTTCTTGTGATCTGGAAATTAAAGAACTGCATGCATGTTTGTATGCAGTTTCTTTTCCCCTTCAGGTTGGAATTTCTGTAGAAGTTCCAAATCACAATAAAATAGATCTTATGAAATGAGAAACTTTTTTTAAAGTTTCAAATGTTATTAGTACCTATTTTACTCAAGATGATAAATTAAGAATAAATAACATTATAACACTAATTTTTAAACCTGATTTTTTTATGAGGATATGGAAGTCTTTTCATCCAGGTTCATTAGTAAAGCAGTCTGAAAAAGATACAGTTGAATATTTATTAGGTAATCAGTTTTAAAAGTTGTCTTAAAGAAAATACTTTCAAGCCTCAGTTAATTTTTATACTTTCATCCCAGCTCATAGTACAGTATTCTTCAGGACAGTGAAGATATGTAGTATGAATATTTTTTTTAATGCTAAGTAGTTCTGATTTCTTGCAAAAAAAAGATCAGGCAGATGATCATACCCACCAACACTGTCATGACTATTTTCCTGATTTTAAGTAGCAATTACTCCACCCTCAACCCCCAAATATAATGATTAAATTAAATGACTGTAAGTGTGATCTCATGTGAACTCTTCTGGAGTTGCATTCCATTATTATATTTAAATAGAGTGTAAAAATATAATAAATTATTAATTGCATTTGGGTTTGTATATGTGTCTATAGCATCACTATAATATCTTAAATAAGCACAATGGCAACTTAGCCAGGTAATAGAGAAAATTGCTCTTTATAAGTCCTAAAATAACCATAAATCACTTCTCAGAAGTTTATTTCAAATAATTTAACTGATTTAATTAACCTCAAAGTAAACACATTAATTAGGTCCTAGTGAAAGAGGAATTGGGACATTCTGGGATAATGAAAAAAGTGGTAAAGAGTGACTGAATTATCTTTAATCTCATTTTTCAAGGCAATCATTATGAATAAGTTGTGCATTTATAATTTTTTAAAAATACTTTTAAGTAGCTGTCACTCCCAATAGAAATATCCATCTAGGTAATAATTTTTCTCTCTTCCTCCCCACCAGCCTCTCAAAATCCAGACAAAAAAAAGGACATAATAATTGACCAGTAATAATATAGAAGACGTGCCATAAAATATCAATTAATGGAATAGGCTTTGTTCTTCAAAAACCCTTCCCACCCTTCTACATCACATTAATCAATACATTTTAGGAACTCCTGAGAATACAGACAGAATTACTGATGGTCTCTCATGTACCCAGCATGGGTAAATGTACACTCTCTAGAAATGAATTAAAGATTTTATATCTTAACTTGTAGGGAGTCAGAAATTTCAAAGGAACAGGTCAGGTCAGCACCCTGCATTATCAGTGTCATTATCATCCCTCTTCACCCTACCACCAGAATAATTAATAATTCTTTCACCTTAACTGGAGACTGATATTTCATAAATATTTTCCTGCTTTGTCTGAAGCTCAAATACCTTGTAGAGAGGGCAGTTGTTTTGGTTTTCATGGTAACTGAGTTAAAAGTATTCACAATGGGCCTATTTATTTTTAAGATGTCCAAAATACTGTGTATTCATCATCTTCCAAGATGAATAAGAATTTCTTGATGAAGAATAAACTCTCTGTAATATTAAATTAAGGATTATTGATATATTCAGAAGTATTTCATCTGCTGAACTATCCTCATATAAGAAAAAAAGCATAATCTTTAAACTTCCATTGAGGCAATGCTGATTTACTATGATTAATTATCTACAGCATTGTAGTTTCTTTGATCCTTTGTTCAAGATAATTAAACAGAAAAAATTACCTCATGAAAATGTTTTTTTATTAGGATTTTTTATTATTTTTCAGTGCAAAACTGAAATCGGAGGAAGAATTTGGGGTAAACTTTGCTTGCTCTCCATGTGGTAATTGCTGTTTGTGTATATTTTATGCAAAGAGTGAATATATTTTTTTACAACAAAACTTCTAGCTGATCTCTGTGATCAGAGAGACACTGCCTGCATGGAGGTGTCATTTAATGCATATAGGAAAACAATAACATATTTTCTAATTGTCAGCCTTAACAGCTGAAAAAAACCCCAAAGTTAATTTGGCATCTATACTTTTGTATATTTTCCTATATTTTTGTTTTCTATGAGATTCAGGTTTTAAACTGTAGGAAAATGGTTTAGAAACCAATTTTTAAAACATCTGCTGAGGAGACTTTTTTGAAGGAAGAAGACTTTGTTAGAAACATAAAAAACTTTAAAATTGAATTTAAAAGCTGTCAGGTTGTTTCATGAAGCATCTTATTTTCTAATTTTCAAGTATTCATGAGTACTCATATTTTAAAAAGTAAGAGAGAACAGAGTGAGTTCTTTAACTTAAAGGGGGAAGTTCATCCTCTGCACAGATGTGACATAAAGAGTATGTTAAACCTGAATTTTATATATAAGCACAAGCTCTTAAAAAACTTTGGTAGAGCTTGCATCAACAGGTGAAATTTATGTCTTAAAAGAGTATTTTTGACACTTTTTATATGACCAGATCTATACCTGAAATAATAATAATCATTCTGACACAGGTTATTTATTTTTCAAAACATATACATATATATGTGGCCAAAAGATGAAGGAGAATAAATTGAAATTCTTAACTGGATATGGTTGTTGAATTTTACTACGAAAAGATCCAAATGTTGCAAAGGTTTTGGTGTTCTCGTCAATTTACATTTTATTTGGCCTGACTTCCTTCTTCATAATGAAAAGAAAATTCAATCACAACCACCTTGTATTTTTCATTGACTTAAACAAAATAAAACCTGTAGTTTGTTTAAGAGCATCCATGCTTTAGATAGAGTTGTTGTATGAAAATGCAAGGAACAGCATATTGGATGCAAGCATCCAATAAACTGTAAATCTTTTTCCTTTACACTGCTATGCTACTTAGTGCAAGGTTGTATAGAGGTCACAGGTTTTCCTTACTGAAATACTTCTGAAAGCAGGTATGAGCCAATGCAGGTCAGAAGATCAAACTAAATCAACAAGGATTGCTTTGTTTGAAAAATCTATTCAATTCAAAGAACAAGTGTGCATTGTGATAGTGGTAGAAGAACATTTTGCAGGGAAGTAGAAAAACAAGATAATATTGTCCTCATGATTTGTTGACTTCATGAATTGACTAAACATATCAGAGAGTCATAGAATTGCCTGGATTGGAAGCAACTTCAAAGATTATTTAGTTCCAACTCCCTGCCATGGGCAGGGACGCTTCCCAATATACCAGATTGTTCAGAGCTTCATTCAACGTGGCTAGAACACCTTCAGGGAGGGGACTTCCACACCTTCTCTGGCCAGCTTGTGCCAGTGCCTTACCACCCTCCCAGTAAAGAATTTTCCCTAATATCTAATCTAAATGTGCCCTCTTTCAGTTTGAAGCCATTCCCCCTTGTCCTAACATGACCTCTTTTAGTTTGAAGGCATTGTCCCTTGTCATGTCACTGTGTGCTTTTGGTATATAAGATACAAATAATGATATGTAAGAATAATATATCAAATACGTAAAATGCTTACTAATATATAATATGCTATCACAGTGTCCTGGTTTAAGACAAATTAGGGGGAAAATCTCCACAAGGAGTCCCCTAGGAGGCAAACCTCCACCACCCGTTCCCCCAACCCCGGGTTTGGGAAGGAATTCCTCAAAGGAAAACTGGAAAAAACCTGTTTATTAACAAATAACAAAGAAAAAAAAAAAACAACTCCCCAACACAGGGAAGGAAAAAAACAGCCCCAGATGATACTCAGGCGGTTGCTGTGGAGGGAGGGCGCCGAGCTTCTCCTGCGGACTCACGTTCCCAGGTCAGGTCCAGAGCCGGTCCAAATGATCTTCAGGGATGGGGAAGAGAGAAAGAGAGAAAGAGAAAAGAAAAAAAAAAAAAAAAAACCAAACACAAAAAGAATGGCAGCGAGCAGCCAGTGAAAGCAAAAGCCAAAAGCAGCAATGCCAGCAATAGCAGCCAAAGCAGCAGCAGAAAGAGAGAGCAGCACGGCGGCAGCAGCCTGCGGAGGACACAACAAACTCACAATCTGAGATACAAAGGCACCATCACCCTGGGACACATAGTATACTGTAATAATAAATATATTCTAAATATCTAACTGAATTTATCAAAGCATCTCAAGGATCTGTGACTTCATAACTTCTAGACTTTTATACCATCTTTCAATGCAATCTCTGAATGTATACAGGATCCAGCTTCAGCTCCTGTTTTCATCATAAGCCACTAGTATTCCAATCCCCACCAGAAACAACTAATCACAACTGACACACAAAAATAAACCCCCAAAATAACCAACCCAAAACCTTAGGCCACTACTGTATGAATTCATTGGGAAACAATGTTCAGGTTTGCAAAGATGAGCATTCAGAAGACAGCAAGCACCTGAGAAATATAGGAATGTTTTCACATTCTGCAGGGATGAGACAAGGAAGGCTAAGGTACACTTTAAATTACATCTGACAAGGGATGTCAAAGACAGCAAGAGCAGCTTCTTCAAGTACACCAGTGACAAAAGGGAGACCAGGGGAAAATTGTGGCAGCTCCTGAATGAGGTGCCGTGGTGATAGAGGATACAGACAAGGTGGAGAAAAGGTGGATAATTTATTTTCTTCAATCTTTACTGCTGTCGTGGCTTGACACTGCCCCAGCACCAGGCACCCATGAGAGTCACTTTCTCACCCAGCTGCCAAACCAATACAACTGCTAAGGCCAACTGTCAGGAATCACACACGTGGTAGTCAAGATCTCTCTTCCCTTGTCAGGAGAGAGGAAGGTTTTCTCTTCATTGAGGAGGATTGGGTTAAAGATCATTTGGGCAATCCTAACACCCACAAATCCATGGGCCCTGATGGAATGTGCCCATGAATGCTGGGCAGAGCTGGCAGATGTTATTGCTAAGCCACTCTCCATCATCTTTGAAAGGTCAAAGGGACCAGGAGAGGTGCCTGAGAACTGGAGAAAAGCCAGTCACTCCAGCCTTCAGAAAAGGCAGGAAGGAGGGCCCAGGCAACTAAAAGCCAATCAGCTTCACCTCAGTCCCTGGGAAGTTCATGGAACAGCTCATCCTGGATGTCATATCTAAGCATGTGGAGGAAAAGAAGGTTGCTGGGATAGTCACTATGGATTCACCAATACGTGACCAGTCCTATTGCCTCTGTTGCAGCAGGACTGGCTGGGCAGAGGAGAACAGTGGATATTGTCTCTTGACTTCATCAAGTGCTTTGACACTGTCTCCCATAACATCCTCATAGGAAAGCTCAGGAAGTGGGGGTTGGATGAGTGGAGAGGGAGGTGGTTGGGAACTGTCTGGATGTCAGAGCTCAGATGACTATGGTCAATAACACCATCTGGTTGGAGGCCTGTAGCCAGTAGTGTTCCCCAGGGATCAGTACTGTGACCACTTCTTCAGTTTGCTTGTCTGTGCCCTGGATGAAGGCCTCAGAGTTTGCTGAGGATACAAACTGGGAGGAGCAGCTGATGCATCAGAAGCCTGCGCTGCCATTCAGCCACACTGGGCCAGGCTGGAGAAGGGCGTAGGGAGGAAACTAATGGAGTTCAACAAAGGCAAGTGCAGGATCCTGCACCTGGAGAGGAACAATCCCAGGCACCAGCATAGGCTGAGGACTGACCTGCTGGAGAGCAGCTCTGGGGAGAAACACCTGGAGGACCTGGTAGACGAGTTATTTGTGAGCCAGCAGTGCCCTTGAGGCCAAGAAGGCCAATGGGATCCTGGTGTGCATCAGGAAGAGCATTGGCAGCAGGTTGAGGAAGGTGATCTCACCCCTCTGCCCGGCCCTGGTGAGGCACATCTGGGCTGCTGCATACTCCTTAGGACAAGAAAGGCAAGGAGATACTGGAGAGGGCTGAGTGGAAGCAGTGAAGATGATGAGGGGTCTGAAGCATACATTATGAGGACAGACTGCAGGAGCTGAGACTGTTTAGCCTAAAGATGAGACACCTGGGAGGGGTTCTTACCAGTGCATACGTATATCTTAAAGGGTGGTGTCAAGAGGAGCAATGGTGCCCAACATCAAGACAAGGGGCACTGGGCACTGAAACACTGACAGTTCCATCTAAAAATAAGGAAAACTTCTTTACTCTGAGGGTGACAGGGCACTGGAAATAAGCTGTCTAGTGAGGTGGTGAAGTTTCCCTCATTGGAGGTATTCCGTACCTCCATGGATGTGATCCTTTGCAACCCTCTTGAAGTGACCCTGTTCACAGGTCCCTTCCAACCCCAGCCATTCAGTGATTCTGCAATAACATTAGAAAATTGATAGTTTTTATCTTAATTGAATGTTCAGTATAAATAAATTTGTGTAACTCCAGTATTAACAGCTAGTTAAATAAAATTCATGCCACTTATCCATATTTTCAGACCTCATTTAATCAGACCATAATACCAATCCGTTAAACGAAGTTTAAAAAAGTGTTATAAAACTTTCTCTCAAGGAGCGGATTCAGTCTTTCTTTTTCATGGTATGTAATTAATAATTCCTCAAGTAATTATTTTGCTTTTGGTAGACTATATGCCAAGTAAGTACTGCATATAAAAAGAGATGAAAGAATCTTGCTGTAGCTAATTTGTTTCAGTCCTACCCAAGTCCTGCTAAATATTGTGCAAAATTGGCATCTAGTCTACTTGATGATAAAAAAAATAGCGCATTTAATTCATTCTGAATTTATGAAATCCTACAATCTATAAACGATGTTGTATCATTAGGTTAGCGTCTGCTCCAGGATTCATGGTATTTTGAAGAGGAATGATTAAGGATGTTGTTAGCAAAATCTACAAAGAACAGGACACACAGCATTTAAACATTACCCTATCATCTGTGCAACAAATGTTCAGCATCATTATGTTTCCACAACAGCAATTTGCTATTGCTCTTTGGGGTAAGCAATCAATATAGCCAGGCAATTCTTTTTATATCCATAGAAAGAGAGTACAGTTTAGCCTGTTTCAGTCTTTGCAAAATCAATAGGCATATCTCTTTATATGGCAGACAATTAGTCTCAGTTGCAGATGAGACTGGCAAGGTATGGGCTATAATTAACACAGGAAAGGCTTACACAATGTTCATGCCTTTGTTTGTAAAATGTCATCCAACTTTTTAGTGCACATTAAACGTAAATATTGTTTATATCCCTAAAGCACAAGAAGCAGCCTGGAATTGTAATTGTTTCACAGCAAATAACAGCCTCTAAAAGTGATGCTCTAAGAGTTTTTAGTGGAATACTCTAAGTATGCTTAATATTGATCTGAATCTGGGCATGAAAAATAACTATATTCAAAATACGTAACAAACAGATTTCAAAACACACTTTAACCTCAGTCAATGTGCATACAAATGGCTCTAAAGAGAGTGTTGCCATCAGAAACAGATAATTTTCTTCTTCACACTGGAAATTTGTCCTTACTATTTGCCTAAGAGATGAGGTGTATTGGTTTAGTTTGGGGTTTTTTTTGTTAGTTTGTTTTGGTATTTTTGTTATTGTTTTTTGTTTTGTTTTGGTTTTGGTTTTTATCCCATACCATTTTCGGTTATTTTGGTTTGTGTCTTGGTGGGGAGTCACTGCCCCACCCCTCACCTAGAGGAGTATTGTGATGGGTGAGAGCCAGCCCAGGATTTTCTGCAAGACTTAGAGGGGTGAGGGGGTGATTTCATCCTTCTGTGTGGTAGATTGGGATCAAGCTCAATATGGTGTGTCTGACCAGAAATACTGTTGTCTTGTGGGGTTTGCATGTTTCTTTTTGTTTCTTCTCTTTCAGCACCATGACTGGCTTGCTTCTCTGTTTCTCTGCTGCTTGGGAGCCCAAAGCCAGTGCATGCTGTGCTGCGACCTGTGACTCCCCCCTTCCCTGAAGCAGCAGCACGTAACAGCAGGGCTGGGCAGGGAATTGCTCCCTGCCCAGTGGGCCCTGGTGGCTCACCAGTGATGGGTAGATCCTGAGGATGGGGTGTGCAGGGAGGGGCAGCTGCTGCTTCAGGGCTTTCTGCTACACAGGAACCCAACAACTGGCCACCCCATGTTTCCTGCTACAGTAGTGGAGTTTCTGATATATTTCATTTGCTACTCTGGGATCTTCTCATCCCAGCTTGCTGCTTGCTTACAAGGTTCCTGCTACAATTCATTTTGCCATGGAGGAATCATCACACCTGCCCTGTCTGGCCAGGCTCCTTTTCTCATATGTTTGCCTGAAAGGCCCTTAACTTCAAAGTTATAACAATTTTGAGGGAAGGGGGGAGTCACATTTTCCATTCCAAGGGAGGTTCCTGCCTTCCTTGGCAGACACTTGTCTTTCAAACCAGGACACTATTGCACTGAAGAAGTAGGGCCCACCTATTCCTTTTCCCATTCTAGCTGTCCTCTGGACAGTCCTAAGGAATCAAAAAGGAAAGCCTCCAGATCCACAAATCATAGAATCATAGCATGTTAAGGGTTGGAAGGGACTTTAAAGATCATCTAGTCCCAGCTCCCCTGCCATGGGCAGGATAACTCCCACTAGAGCAGGTTGCTCAAGGCCTTATCCAACCTGGCCTTGAACACTGCCAGGGTTCAGGCATCCACAGCTTCCCTGGGGAACCTGTGCCAGGGCTTCACCACCCTTACTCTAAAGAATTTCTTCCTAATATCTTAACAAATTTCCTCTCTTTCAATTTGTACAGATTACTTTCTGTCCTGTCACTACAGTTCCTGGAGGCCCCCTCCAATACCAGAATGTGCTTTGAAGTCTCCACAGAACCTTCTCCAGAATGAACAGCCTCCACTCTCAGCCTGTCTTCATATGGGAGGTTCTCCATTCCCTTCAACTTCATGGCCTCCTCTGGACTTGCTTCAACACTCCCTTGTCCTTCCTGTTCTGGTGACCTCAGAGCTGCACACAGCACTGCAGGTAGGGTCTTACAAGAGCATATGGAGGGGTAGAATCTCTTTGACCTGCTGGCCATGGGCCTGTGCATGTAGGATTTGTTTGGCTTTGTGAGACAGCTCACTGCTGTCTCATGTTGGGTTTTCATCAACCAACAGCTCCAAGTCCTTCTCCTCAGAGCTGCTCCCAATCACTCATTCACCCAATCTTTTGGTGTGTCTGGGATAGCCCCAGCCCAGGTGTAGGACCTTGCACTTGGCCTTGTTGAACTTCACAAGGTTCCCACCTCTCCACCCTGTCCCAGTCTCTCTGGATCCACGCCTTCTGTCCAGCATGTGACTGCACCACAGAGCTTGATGTCATCAGTGACCCCACTGTCCATGGCACTAACAAAGCCATTGTGTTGCCCGATCCGAAGAAAACACAAACAACCGAAGTCGTTTATGCGGTGCTTTATTGAGGGCCCGGGAGCCTGTGGACTAGCGTCCAAAGACAGAGCCCCATCTTGTGGAAAAATCACAGGGTTTTTATATGTTTCTTTACATGATTTCTTCATCATATTAAATTCTTACTTCATTATCACTGCTTGGTACAATAATCTCTTTGACATTTAAGCTTCTGCCAAAAGGTACATTCCTTAGATAAGTGATTATCTCTTAGTTACACTGCGTACATTACAAAATTTGCTATAACAGTTCATTTGCAGGTTACATGCGGCCTACCAAGCCTTAGCATGACTACTACTAATGTCAACTAATACTAACTATAATACAGTTTACTGAATCAAATGGCAACA
>VZUI01085475.1:0-38290 GCA_013401135.1 Cettia cetti
CAGGCTCTGTGCTGCCCAGGGTGCAGCTCTGAGCTCACAGGCAGGGTCACTCAGCTCTGCACACAGCAGGGACACAAAACAAATCCTTCTCCTGCTGCACACCAAGGACAACTTTCAGCCCCAAAGCACAACCAAGGGTGGCTGGAGGGAGGAACAAGAAGGATGGGACCTGGCAGCCTGCAGCTGGAATTGGGACAATTAAACCCTAATATGCAAATGGACCAAAACTTACAAAAACGTAAGACTTTGTGACCAGTCAGCCATTTTGTGACTATTTTGGGTCCACCTTGGGTGCAGCCCTGGCCAGGTTCTTGTCCTGCCCAAGGTGTACCCTTAAAAGCCCTTCAATAAATCCCTGCTTTATTCTCCAGCTCTGTCCAGCCTCTGTTCCAGCTCAACCTTCCCAAGGCATCACTTTGAGCCACCCCATGACAGCATCTTAGGCTGCCCCTCCCTCCTGCCCTCTCCTCCTCTTCTGCAGGGTTTGTGCCCCAGCCTTGGGGCAGGTGACATCTCAGAACCCCCAGACACCTCCTGTCCCCAAGCTGTGAGCAGGGCCATGTGTCCTCCACCATTCCCAGTGTCCTCTTCATCCTCTGCCATCCCCATGAGCCATCCATGGAATCCCAAAGTTCTCTTTTTTGCCATGAAAAGGGCTGATTTACAGCTTCTCTTACCAAAGCAGAATTTTTGTCCTCTCACACATCTTTTCTTTTACCAGTACTGTTTTATTTGCTGTTTTGTCACATGGTTGCTCAACATCCTGAGCAAAGTCCCGATTTCTGTGTAAGTCGTTAGATTTTCCTGCTGGGGTTAAGGCAGCTTTAACACATTTTACTGCACTTTTTACTTTCTTTTTCACTTTGCTGTTAAAAATGAGCCTCAGCCCCAGCTTGCAGAGTGTAAATGCACACACAGAGCACCCCTGGCACTGCTGGACTCTGCTCCTCAGACCTCAATAACTAAAACCAACCTCCAGACAGTGACCCAAATATGAGCCCACCCCATCCAACACAAAAAAACCCAAAAATAAAAACAAAAACCAACCAACCAAAAAAACCCCAAACCTGCTAAAATCTTGTCAGAGATGTTTTGATAAACATCATGACCAAAAATAAGCTGGATCCATCAGGGCTCATGCTGCCAGTTAAGTCAGGCGAAGGACTGCAGCATTTAGGGTGATAAACTCTTGAGAATTTGACCTACAGCTGTGACCAAAAAATCTGATATAGAAAAAAGATTTGTTTATGTAAAGCCATGAGAACAAAATAATAGAGATAAAATGTATTAATGTCATTGCCTGAGAGGGGAAGACCTGGTTCTGCTTTCTGCTTCCAGCTCTGTTCTTCCCTCTTAGGTCACACCAGCCCCATCAGGGCCTGTGTTTATTCTGGGCTACCCAGAGGTGCCACCATGAAGTTAAAGGGAGGGGAAAAGGAAGCTCCTTGGAGGTCAGGTACCTCCATGGTCACAGCAAAGTTGAGGTCCAATCATCAAGATAATAATTTTCAACGCCATTTTGCACAAGTTTCCTTCTACTCCCACTTCTTTTCCCCCCTGAATTCAGGGAAGAAAATGAAAAGCCCAAATAAGCAGCAAAGGCAGGATGAACACAATCATGTGACCGAGTGCCATAAGGAATTGCGAGAAGGAACCACTCTCTTAACTCATCTCCCATTTTCCCAGGGGCCCAACAGAGCTGTGAAAAGGGAGTATCTTGGTGAGGCTCCAGCTCATGGAAGGTCGTGGCTTTTACCACCCACAAAGTCCAGCTTTGCCTCCCCACTTGTCCCAAGGGGAAAAACTTATTTTAAAGAATTTAACCCACCCAAGCCCTTGTTTTGGCTGACTTGTTTCCCTCATGTGCTGTCAGACCACCAATCCTGTGACCAATGCCATTATTTGGGATAAATCCACAGTCACAGGACACTGGATATTTAAGGGCAGGGTGACTCCCTGTGGTCACACAAATGTCTGCAAAGCTCCAGAGAAAGATCCCAGGACACCTGAGTGAAACAGAAGCTGAAACTCAGAGAGCTGTGAGGTTCTGTTTGAATGAGAAGATTCTTATTTAAGTGAATCAACACAAACCACCAAAGCTCACAGCCCAGCCTGTTCCTGCTGCTTAACAGCCTAAAAATCCTAAAGCAGCACCATCCCAAAACCCAAAAAGAACATCAGCACTGCTCACGTTGGTGTCATGCTGCTCCTTGAGTTCCCCCACCCAAAATTTCTCCCTCTGAGGTCATCTGCCCCATCCCAAGAGTCTCTAAAGGGACTTCAAATCCCTGGTGAGATCTGGTTCAAATCATCACCGCGCTCTGCTGTAAATCCCAGCTCTGCAGCAAGGACACACCTTGCCTTCAAGCACAAGAGGGTTTTGGTTGTTTTTTTCAAAGAAAATATAAATGAAAACACAAAAAACCCAAGAAAATCAAATTATATGGAGGAAGCAGAACAAAGGATTTTGTGGAAGGAAACCATCAGCTCCACAGATAAACAACAAATACTGGGATATATGTGTCTGCAAAAGGATAAATGCACCTCTTATCCAATATATCTGCAAATGGGATATTGATTGGAGAAACACAAAGTGTTTCTGGTCTAGGGATGGGGTCTAGTGGGAGGTAAACTGGCAGGTGGTTGGAACTTGATGGGCTTTAAGGTTCCTTCCAACCCAAACCGTTCTGGGATTCTAAAGACTGTGAAGATCTGGAGCTCACTTTTTCCTCAGCCACAAGTTTGTTTTTCCCTCAATCAAGAGTCTTGATCCAGGGAGAAAACAGGGCTTGAGAAACGCCCCACAGGAAACAATCCTGGAGCACCAGAGCAGCCTCACCACGGCAAACCCTCGGAGACAGGGAGGAAGAGGAGCCGTGGCTTTGGAGCATCCTCCAGGGGTGCAGCAGAGCCCTGTTACAGCACAGGAACGGTGAGGGGAGCAGGAGGGCTCCTCCCCACGGGAAGGCAGCTCAGGGTGAAGCACAGATGGATCTGATAAGCACAGAGTCCTTCCTGTGCCCCACCCCGGGGCCGCTCACAGGCGGGGAGCAGCAGCAGCCCTGCTCACCACGGAAATGTCAGCACTGGGCTGTGTCAGTCTGATTCTCCCGCTTGTTTGGGGTTTTTTTTGTCGTGAGATGAGGAGGCAAAGCTGTAACTGCTTCCTGCTTCAGGCTGGGTGACAATGCACATTGGTAAAGGAAGTGTGGTCTGAAGTGGGGCCTCTACATCACTCTGATTTAAAAAAAAAATTAAGGATTAATTAGTGCAAAGGGCTGAAAACATGAGATGACAAAAGCTACGACCACCAAGGGCAGAATCCGAGGGAGTGAATTACTTATCACCAAGTGACCACTGAGATCATCACCCCACAAAAACTAACACCCTCCACAGCCCTTTCCTCCCAAGGGATTTTGGGCCATCAGGTGGAAAGGCATAGGTTTATCCACAGAACCATGGAATGGCTTGGGTGGGAAGGGACCTTTAAGGTGATCTCATTCGAGCCCCCAGCCACAGGCAGGGACACCTTCCACTATCCCAGGTTGCTCCAAGCTCCAGCCAGCCTGGCCTGGAACATTTCCAGGGATCCAGGAGCAGCCACAGCTTCTCTGGGCCCCCTGTGCCAGGGCCTCCCCCCCCTCACAGGGAAGGATTTCTTCCCAATATCCCAGCTAAACCTTCTCCATCCACAGTTCCATTCCTGATGAATCCCACATGCTGACACTCTCATTCCAGAACAAAAAAATCACTGGGTTCCAGACCAACAGGGGATTAGGCCTGTGGGAAGAAGTTCCTTGTTCCAGAATCAGGCATCTACCCATGGATTTAATCCACAACAGCTCTGAACATCAACAAGCCCTAAAATGGAACAACTCAGGAGAACCCAAACACTTCTGCAAGACACAAACCATTATCTACAATGAGAATGAGTGTGCAGACAGGAAATTCACATCTGTTAGGTGGAATTCAGGGCTGTCACAGCACAAAAAGAGAGAGAAATACATTCAAGTAAACAGAATAGTTGAACTATAAGAAATAATTTCCTTGGGAGGTGGAGTGGTAGGTGGAGAGCCTATAATTACTCTCAAGACAGGAAATACACCCATCCCATTGCCTAGGTAATATCACAAATATATACTCATAATGAAGAAATAATGCTAATGCAATAATGTTACTGTAATTATCCATATTGTAATTATTTTGGTGGCAGCCTAGAAGCTTCAATCAGTGCTGGCATTTGGGCTCTGTGCCACAGCTGGCAGCAGAGCCATCCCCCACCCGGCCTGGAATTAGGACAGGAAAAGCAGCTTTAATCCTTCCAAGCCTGACCTGGAGCTCAGCCCTCCCAGGGGGGTAGTTCAGCCACAAAGTGGAGGTTTTGGGGGCTGCAGCCCATTCATCTGGTCCTACACAGCTCTGCTGTGACCCCACCTGCAGAGCTGCGTCCAGTGCTGGTGTCCCCAACATCAGAAGGACATGGGGCAGTTGGAATGAGTCCAGAGGAGGCCAGGTTGTTAAGGGGCTGCAGCACCTCCCCTGCGGAGACAGGCTGGGAGAGTTGGGGCTGTTCTGCCTGGAGAAGGTTCTGGAAGAAGAGACCTTCCAGTGTCTGAAGGGGCTACAAGGAAGCTGGAGAAGGAATGCTCATCACAAAGTACAGGGACAGGACAAGGGGGAATGGGTTCATACTGAAAGATGGGAAATTTGGATATACAGAAGAAATTCTCCCCTGGCACAGGGTCCAAAGAAGCTGTGGCTGCCCCACCCCTGGCCAACCCACCAAGGTTAGGTTGGACAGGGCTTGGAGCAACCTGGGGTAGTGGAAGGTGTCCCTGCCCATGGAAGGGGATGGAATGGGATGAGTTTTAAGGTTCCTTCCAACACAAACATCCTGGCATTCTGGGACATGGGTTCTGTTCAGTTCCAGGTGCTCAGTGCTGAGATTTCAGCCATTGCTCACCCCAGATTCTGCTGTGCACAGTTGCCTTTTGGGGAATTTTCCAAGGACTAACAAAGTCCACAGCAGCCAGCCCAGTCTTGCTGGAGGCCCAGCAGGCTCTTTGTCCCCCAGGCCCCTGCACAGACCCTGGGAGTGCTGCTGGGGTGGGAGGTGACAGTTTCTCACTGCCACATCAAGCACAGCTCTTGTGCAACCGGCCCTGCACAGAGCTGAGCTTACTGACAGAAAAGCCTGGTTTAGACAAGCAGTTTATCAAGTCTGA
Source organism: Cettia cetti (assembly GCA_013401135.1). Classification (NCBI taxonomy): domain Eukaryota; kingdom Metazoa; phylum Chordata; class Aves; order Passeriformes; family Sylviidae; genus Cettia; species Cettia cetti. The sequence goes on from VZUI01085475.1 coordinate 5,226, forward strand.
GGTGCTAAAGCTCCTTTTCATACCAGCCTGAGGCCTCAGGGTTTCTTTCAAATGTCTCCACACTATCCCTACTTTTTCTTCTCCAGCTCTTCATCTCAAGATATTTATATATGCAAAGAAGTTCAATTTTTATAGATTTTTATGAACAGTAAGCCTGGAGGAGAATGAAATTCTAATTTAGACCATTACATACTCTAATACTCTAATGGAAGAGCCTGTCACCACAGCCACCCACACCTCAGCAGTCACACAGAGCAGCAGGTTCTGCAAAGGGCAACAGCATCTCCTCTGAGAACCAAAACCAACTGTGTTCTTAGTAACGCTTCTCATGTGTTTTTCTGATTAAAAAAAAAAAAAAACCCCAAAACTAATTCACATGTAATGCTGGAAGAAGAAATATCCAAAGTGCTGCATTTCCAGCTTCAGGTTGATAAAGGTATTTAAAATTTACATCTAATTTTGAATTTACAGGGTCAGAAAATGAACCTGCCAGCTCACCCAGGGGAGCTGCCCAAAGTCCCTGCAGAGATCTTGCTGATTGTCCTGTGCCCACAGGATGCTTTTGCAGTAAACACAGACGTAAATGAAGCTCTTACAGTAATTGAGTTTGTATTTGCATCCCAGCAGTGTCAGCCACCACACCAATGTAGTACAGTTCTACTCAGATATTAACAAGGTTTTACACAGGTTAGCTCTATTATAAAAATGTTCCTTCCTATCGATATAAACTAAGCAAAGACACTGAGCACCAGCTGGATGAAGCTTTCATCAAACCTTTTTTAGGTTTAACTTCTGGTAAAATAGCTGGAAAACTGTCTGATGGGTGAATACACCAAGTTTTTACTAGTTACACACACTTTACACCCAAGTGTTTGCTGCCTGTGCCATCTACTGGCGCAAAGGACTCCTCCAACCCGTGCTCCTTCCTGCTTCTGTAGCCCAGCTGGACACAGGAGCTGCTCAAAGCCAAACACAGCATTAGAAGAGCTCAGGAATACCTTAAAATTCCAGTATTTTGGCTTGGACACCCAGCCCCAGCCTAAAACAACTTAGGGAAAGACTATGAGGCCAGCAGAGCACACGTGGGACCAAACCCAGCTCCCTGCTCACCTCAGAGCAGGTGAGAACAATCTGTTCCTCCAGTCCCTGGCTCCCAGCCTGGGAACTGACTTCACTTTGTTCCAAAGGTACAGGAAAGTGTTCCAGCCCATTTGGAAGCAGGTCCAACATTCCTGGCTGGAGGTACATCCACTGCATGGACACTCTGAGCTGGAAAAAAACCAATTCCTGGGTTTTATTTTCCATAAAATCAGACCTCAATGCTACAAGCTTCTTGCTCTCCAAAACTGACAACTCCAAGTCCTTCCACTCAAGGCTACCAAAAGAACCCATCCTGGCTATCCCCCCAGCCAATCCCAGGGAGCAGGAAATCACCCCTTGTCTGGGGATACAAAGTCTGGAGGGAAAACTTCCCCGTGCAGCTGCTTCTCCCAGTAAAATCTGTGGGTGAAGGGAACCTGGCTCACAGTGACAGGAATTGGAGCTTTCAACAGCATTTCACTCTATACTTCAATTTATTGAAATACTCTCCCATACACCCTACCTTAGGGCCAAAGCTCTGGTTTTGGGACACAACCCTGGGGGAAGAGCTGTTAGTTCCTGTGCTAAAATTCCTGTGTTCTCCTTTCTCCTGCAGTTTCCTGAGCAATGAGAGAGCAGCAACTCCTACAGGCACCTCTCCCTCCCCATGGTTCCCTGTGCAGAAATCCCGTGTTCCTTCCAGCTGCACAATCCCAAGCACTTTCCAGGAAAGCCACAAGGCTTCAGCAACACTTTAACTCTGAGCAGCAGCACTTTCGGGGCAGGACTGTCCTGTCTGAGCTTCCAGCAAAGCTCAGGGTCAGAGCTGAGGGTTCATTAACCTCTGTGCAGCCCCTCATTAACAGCCACCAACCCTGGGACAGGCAAACCTTCAATCACAGCCTCATCACCAGCAATATTGAAATGAATTGTAAATACACCCTGCCCTGGCAGGGAGGGAGCACCCCCCGAGCTGCCCCTGGGGGATCCTGTTTGCAGAGAGCCGTCTGTTCCTCCCTCTGTTCCTCGAGCTTGTCTGGCACAACAAAGCATTTCCACAGCAGCAGGGAGAGGAAATTCAGCTTCACAAGCTCAAAAAGAATAATAGGGGTAAGAGAAGAGCAATGCACACTGCCCCAGGCCCACAGCATCACACCCCTGACCTCTGAGCACCAAACACTACACAAACACCAAAGTTTTAGAGAAACATTTATTATAGGGTTGCAGAATTTATGCCAATATAAAGTCCCTTAATAAAACTCTTGAGTTTATCAACTGCAGGACACTAACTCTTCATTCTCTGTAGACTGCAGCTTTCCAAAAAAAGGGAACAATGCTCTGACTACTTGCTCATAAAAAGTTGATCTAAAAAGTTTTATATAAGCCCAAGTAGTTTAAGTTTACAACTACAGTCACGTTCACAAGTGAGCTATATCAGAACAGATCCTGGAAATAGGAAGTTACAGGATAAACCAAGTCATAACCAAAAATACTGACAAGCTTTAAAAGCAACTCTATCAGAATCTAACAACTAAATGCCACAAAACCAAACTAAGAGAGAAGAACTCAACATAAGCTCAGGAAAGGTTCCAAATATACATACGAATTCAATACAGTAATTGCACAAAAAGAAACAGGGTAGTGTTAAAGGTTTCTGATCACTGAGCTTGGATTTTACATGCTGCACACATGGTCGTTAAAATAAACCTTTAATGAGCCAGATCAGGAAGGTTTTTGAGCCAAGATACGGAGTGCAGAGCTATTCTACAGAACTACACAAGATGTGCAAACCACAGATTATTAATATTAATCATTCTGTGAAAGTTAAGGTGAACATAACTGGTTCCAGCCAAGGAACTGGTTAACATTTTTATATATATATATTTTTCTGCCATTCCCAGATTACACTAAATCAAACACATTCAACAGATAAACTGATATTAGCCTTCTAAAAAAACCTTACTCAAATTTAAGTTTTACATGAGACAACTAAAAAGTTATACCAAGGATCAACAAAAGCTGAAATGGTGACTTTGTCTTCTGAAATACAAGCAATACACAGAAAATGCATAAGGCTTTTGATTATCACTGCACGGTTTAATTGCAGAAGTCGATTTCTAATGCTGACTTCTCCAAGAAGCTGTGACCTGGTCACCTCCCATCTGTCACCTCTCACTGCTGACAGATCTTTGTCTCAACCACGAAAGAGTTTTCAAAGTGTCTGATTGAGTGACAGTTCTCTGCTGCTCGTTTCTGCACACCTGGGGACGAGAGAGGACAAGAGGCTGAGTGAAGGGATCCACAGCAAGCATTCCCAGCCTTCCGTCATTACGGGACTCCATCGTTCCGTGCACTGCGTTTCTCCAGCCAGGAATTGCCACCAGAGCCTGCTACAGGCTTGTTTTCCATCCCAAATCCCTCACCCAGTGTGCATTTGCATAGGTGTGCTTCGCAGAGCACTTCACCTTGGGAGGATTTACCTCACTCTTCCTAACACTATTAAAGTGATTTTCTCTATTTTGGGACATGCCAGCCCTGGGTCTGACCCAGGCAGTTGGAATTATCAGCTGTGGTTCAGTAAGAGACAGGAACACTGCAGTCCTACCATCAAAGAGCTGCTCTCCTCAATCACTTCCATTTGCAATAATTCAGAGGATTTTGTTTGTAAAAGAAGCAGAGAATTGTTCAGGTAAAGCACCAGCTCTTTATCCACCCCCCGCAGGGCACTGCTTTGGTTCACGAACACCTAAAATCCAGGCTGTCCTTAAATTCCAATACATCAGGATGGAGGTGAAGTTTTCAGAGACCACCTAGGAGCATGACCTAGGTCTCTCCCATGCCTCCAAGTTACAATTTCAGGGAATCAACACAGCAACTGAGGTCAGTTTGACCTAACAGATGAACACACAAACTCCACAAAGCTGAGAGCCCAGGCAGCACAGCTGAATGAGAATAAATGAAAAGACTTTTCCAGAGCTCCAGGAGTTCATCCATTGCAGTCTCATTTCTGTGGCATGGCTCGTACACCGTGTGCTAAAAATGAGATAGGGAAGGCAAGGCAAGACTTGTCCCTGAACAATTTTGTTTTCAGTTTGATTAGATTTCCAACCCTCTCCCCTCCACAGACAAACAAGGAGAGTTACAGCACAGCAGCTGTACCAGGAAATATTTTCCATTTACCAGAATCCTTTTGTGCAAGTTCTCTGCAGGAATCTTTTGCTCTGCAGCAAAGATGTCAACAGTACATTAGAGCAGGATGATTTCAGGGAACATCATAAACACTCTTCACAGGGCTGTCTATAGACACAGCAGCTGTCAATTTAGCTTCGTTCCCAAAATCATTCTCCCAACAGCTCAGTCACATGCCTCTGCCTCCCATGAGGGCAGCATTTAGTGTTCCTCCATGTGCCCTACACAGAACCCCTCTGCTGCTCCCAAAGAGGGAGCCTTGCTTCCATCCACAACAGGATGTTGTGTGCAGCAACCAGCAGATGTGGCTCCTGATGCTGCAACTGTGCTGAGGAAACTCTTGCCTAAGAGCTTGGCAGCCAAGCCAGAGCACGGCGTCCTGACAAACCAAACATTTGCATTCTGAAAGGCTCTAAGTGACAAAGGGTTGGCTCACTGTGTTTGGTGGGACCAGCAAATATGAAATGCTTTGAGCTACAGTGAAACAAAACTCACAGCATCAGGTTTCTGCCCCACAGGCCTTCTCCCAGTAAGTCAGAGCACAGACACCTCAGCTTAGTCCCTGTCAGGGGGTGGCAGGAGCACACAGGCAATAAAGAGCTCAGCAGTTCCTCTGAAGTGTCCTTCCTCTTTCAGAGAGGAAGTATGGGATATCCGGAGCTCTCTGTTCAATTACTTTTTTTTTCCAGAGCAAGTAAAGCATAAGAAAATGTTTTTATTTGGTGCTCCTGTAACCCAGTTTTAGATAGGACAAGGACAGAATAAGCTGTGCCTACAGAGACTCACATTATCTGATGGATTATATGAATTTTGGGTTCAAACTAACTTATAACTTCAACCAGAAATTGGAACAGAAACAGACTTAAATGTGGTTCGGGCATGTAGCCCATAATTGTGTAACTGAAACTTTCTCAGCATATTCAAATGACACTTCACATTCAGACATGAAGGGAGGGGAAATACCCAGCAGGGCCAGGAGTAGCCTCAGCTTCTGCTGAGCACTCCCCAGATTAAAAGCTCCCCAGGTTTAAGTATTTATCAATTCCCTATTAAACAATACCTTTGTTTTTTCCTGAGGGGAACTTACCCATGATTTGGTCTCTGCGCTGAAGCCTGAAGGTCTCTTTTCCCACACAGAGCTGGTAGATGAAGATGCCCAGATCAGACACGTTATCGATCTCCTCTGTAACCACCATCTCCTCACGCACCAGGTACGTCTGGGGCAGGTAAGAGCCAGTCTGGAAGAGACAAAGCCTGACGTTACAGACTGCAGCTAACAAGGGACAAACCACTACATTTCACTCTTTGCTTTGGAAGGGATTCAAGCAGCGGAGTTCAACTTTCCTGATTTTTAATACCAAGATACTCTGAGCTCAACCAGTAGCATACCAGGGAAATTAAAAACTGACAAGGCCATTTCAAATAGCTGCAGTTACATCCAAACAAAGCACCATTAACTTCAACTCTGCCCTCACGTGAAGCAAACATAAATAGAACATGGTCAGGTTTATTTGTACACAAAGTTTGCAGCTAAAAGAGAAACAAAATATTGTGAAAGACTCCAGGTTTGAGGCAATGTATTTCTAATATAAAAAAGGCAAGGCAGCCTACAAAAGGCATCACCAGATGCTCCCAGCACTACCAAAACAGCTTACTACCCCTCCAACTCCTAAAACTACAGGGAGGGACATACACTTAGGGTTTGTGTTCATGGAGCCACAAAAAAAGAATGCAACAAGCTAAACTAGACCAGTGGCCTCTAGAACCAGGGGTAAGAAAGCCAATTATTTTTTTAAAAAGTCCATTTGACTCATGATAGCCAAGTATTGCATTTAACTGGGGAGCAGCAGCAAGCTCTATCAACTTGACCCATAAATCATCTTGGAAAAACACCAGTTTTACTCACTGAAGAGTGAAATGCTCGTGGTGATCTCATAACTGCAGTGCCAATAACTGGGGAACAAGTTCACATTGTTCTTTTCAGCAAAACCCTCATGGGGCGAGCGAGCTTGCCGGGAGTAACTCTCAGGTTTAGGCTTTCAATGATATTTGGAGCTTTATCAAATTCCTTTCTAACAGCTAAATTTAACCTTATCTGCTGGTTGCTTTCAGCTCTCGTAAAGCCAGGTATTAATAAGAGCATTAGGCATGAATCTACTCAACATAATATACACTGACAGCTGGCCTTAACTTCAGTGCAGTGACTGAGCCAGGGGATTATGGACTTTGATGGAGGGAGGACTGTTCTAGCAAGGGCCTGGAGTTCAAGAGCAGCACCCAGCATCTTAGCACAAGGCAGTCTGTCAGCAGAACCAGCAGCAAAGCTCCCACATACCGCCAGCTTGGCAAAGAGATCCATCAGATTCCTTGGAGGCATGACTATGGAAGTGTTCAGCGGGATCACGTAGCAGTTACCCAGCTGCAGGTCGAGATACGCCGTCAAAAGCTGTTTCAAAAACAAGTTTTCAATTAGTCAGGGGGCCTTTCATTAGGAGAACACAATTCCACCAGGAGCAAAGCAAGCTAAAAAAGCTGGGCATCACTCACAGCTACTACAAAAGTGATGCACTCAGGAACTGCCCACTGTAGGAACTGAACTGTTACCACTAAAAAACTTCCCTGCATAAGAGAAAGCTGAATATAAAAGCAGCTTCTGCCATAACTGTAAAGGGAGTACAGTTTGTACTAACACAGAGGAAGCATTTGGGAGTATGATCTCATAACTGAAAAGGTCTAATTAAGCACAGTACAAACAAAAGGTATTCAGCTGCTGATGAACAATGATTCCCTTTAAATAGTTCCTCAGGAAAAGTGTTAGTCCCTACAAAAATCTCATCAGCATGGCCACTGACCACAAGAACTGCAGCAACTAGAATTATCTGTTTATCCTATCTGTATTGCCAAGGCTGGATTTACAACCAACCTCCAAGAGCTTTTACAGCTGACTGAGGATACATGTTAGCACTATCAACACATTTTACTTTCATTAAAAAGTCAAATGAAAGCCACCTTCTCCTCTTTGCCTTATAGAAACTCCATGCAACCACCACAGCACTGTCAGGTTGTAGGTTTCAGCTGCTTCATTTTCCAATGCCCTTCTCCAGGGTCCACACCTGTTTGCAATTCTACATTTTGCCGTGACATTGTGCTGAGTTCTCAGTCCCTTAACTCACATTTATGATCTCCGTTTACATGGGATTCTTGATCCAACAGCAAGTGGCACTCGCGGATACCCCACGGGCAACAATAAAGCTGCAGAGCACCGAGATGCATTTTTCTGGGAAACACCTCAGAGTTCCTACCCACAGTGACCGTACCAGCAGCGCAGAGCTAACCCCACGGTTGAGAGCTCACAGGGTCAGCTCCGCCACGCCTCAGCGCGAGGAGCAGCCTGCGCTGACAGCGAGCCTTACAGCCCGGGAGCCAATCCTGGCCCCATGCAGCGTCCCCAGCACTGACCCTGTCGAAGTCGTGCACGATGGCGGCGGGGTCGCTGTCGGAGAACTTGGGCACCGGCACGTCGATGATGGCGATGTTGTCGTCCTCGCGGATGTCGGCCTCCTCGGCGATGGGCAGGAAGTACGGCTCCACCGCGCGCTCCCGGCCCTCGTTCTCAAAGTAGCACATCTCCCCGCGGTACACCTTGTGCTGGGACACGAGCAAGGGCAGGGAATGCACAAATCAGCTTTAACACTGCACTTCTGCCTGCTGAGACCGAGCACAGGTCAGTCACACCCAAAGGACACACAGCTGTCATGTCCTCATCTTTCTTTCCCCTTCATCTTCCCAGTCTAGTGATAATCCATTTATACTTTTTTTTAACCAAAGCTGTTTAAATAAAAAAGAACTCTGAGATTACCTTTGGCATGAAGTACTTGTAGATGCAGGCTCCACCCACAACAACCCCTGCCAAGATGAAGGCCAGGCCCAGCAGAGTCAAGAGACATCTTCCAGATGAGTTTTCACCCCTGTGTGTGGCAACTTCTGGGTCCTTTAAATAAAGAAGGGGAGAACTGAGAATGGGCAGCTGATCTGAATTTAAAGTGAGTTGTTATCAACTGCTTCACTTTGATCCACCATCTCCTATTTCTTCTAGGTGTGGGAATTACAAGTCAGCATCATAAAACAAAACAGATGAAACGTTACTGCATCAGATTAAGATCAGTTTTCAGACAGCATCAAGAGTATTTTCTGAGCTAGAGGATGTTTTCTAGACAAACCTTTGACCAGAAATTACTTGAGAGGTACAAAACCTAAATAATTGTCACAAAAGATCTTGTGCTGCAGCCACACTGTAGTACAAAAAGCAGGATGTGTAGATCAAGGTCATTAAAGGTACACAGTGTCTTCAGGCCTCTTCCCAAAAGCCTCTTCCCCTCCTCCTCTCGATAACATGTGCAGTAACATCACTTTTCCTCCCAAAGCTGGATAAACAGAAGAAGCCAAGATGCAACTTTGTGTCTTGGCTGCGGAACAGACAACTGACACGAGTCACCAGGTTTTGGAACTTTTAATATGCACAAGCAAAGTCCATTATGAAAGAAAATGACTCGTCAGCTTAAACACAGCTTCCAATTATGCCAAATAAAAACAAGTCCCCGTGGCACATCCTACCCTGCAGCCTCAAAATAACCTTTCTCCTATCCAAATCCCAGGAAGTTTTGTTTCTAACAGCCTGAAACTTCTCTCTTTGGTTCAGCAGCTTGTTTTCTGCCACCCAATGTCCTCTCCAACAAAGATGACTGCACCCAAAGGAAACTACTCTCAGATGGTGGCGAGTTGTGCAATCCTCACTGCAAAGGCAGAGGTGGTGTCTGACAGGAAAGTTTAACCTCCCAGAGCTCCTGCAGGACCTTCCCAGACTTCCAGCTGCAAGCCAAGTGATGAGAACAGCAAAAGTGCTGTCAAATACCAAACAATCAGAAAAGACATTCCCTCCTGGAATCACACACTGGGCTTAAGTCTTTAAAAGGAAAAAACAAAACACAAAAACAACCACCAAACCCAAAATGTTTAGATAGCACCTATATTTGGTCAAGAATGTCCCTTTAATGATTCCTGACTCTAGGATTTAATAGCTTGCTTTCAAGATCTGCTCTTTGTCCCAGTGAGGAAGGAAGAAAACTGGATTTCACAGTAAAAGATCGTTTCCTTTGAGGTGTTCCCAGAATCAGTGGCTGGGCTGGGTACAGCAGCTTCCATGGCCTTTCTTTATTTGGGTCCTGCAGAACACAACACATTTTGTGACCTGTGCTCCCAACAAGCGCCAGCATTATCACCAGGGCTACAATATTTCCATGCTCAGCAAGATGCAGCAGCATAAAAGTCAAAGCCATCAGTTATGCAAGTGCTGAAACAAACCCCAAGCTGTTTTGTGAAAGTCAATACTCCCACATTCCACTCGTGCATCCTCCAAACACAAAAATGTTGGTTCAGCAGGACACAAGCTGCTACAATTGGCATGTGAAGCATTTGTTAAAAAAGAAACAAACTACAAAAACAAAGCCAAACCCTGGTTTCATGTCAGAATGATGCCAGGTTCCTATGGCACTGTGTGAAAATCACCTTTCAGGGTTAAGCAGCTACCGTAAGATGGAGATTAATTCTGTTCTCTCTGCATTCTCCCACCTTCACCTCCACCTCGGAGCACCTTACTCATCCAGCCTGTCCCTACTTGAACACACCAGTCTGCACCAGTTTTGGCACTGCAGCCAGCCCAGCGCAGGGGTGATGTCGACATCTAATTAGCTACACTTGCACTACACCTATTTCAAACAAAGCAAAGGTACTTGAGCATATTAAGCAGCAATATGGGCAGCTGAACCGGAGAGGGAAGAGTTGACAGAGCTGCTAAGAGAACACAATAGCAAGATTTTGCTTGAGCAGGTTACAAAACCTCTGCACAAAAGTTGCAGGCAAAAGTCGTCAAAAACTTACAAGGACAATGCAGTTCTAAGTTGTAACAAGCAAAGCAAATGGGGGATAAGAGACAAGAAGAAAAATCACTTGTTTCAATGTTGCTGAAAGCCCCAAAGAACCTGCAGGGAGAATATTCTGCAAGCTCAAGGGTTTTGTGCAGATACTCCAGGGGACTTTTATTGTGCTGTTTCAGCCAACATTAACCTTTAAGTTTGTTTGCTCTGCACAAATATTCCAGCTGAAGAAGACATTAACAACCACTCCAACAAGTTTGTCTTGGAGTAAAATTATGAACTTGATGTTTACATGCAACTCCAAGCCCTGAAGTCAGAGTGAAGAGTTGTTAAAATCCCACGTACATGTGTGCAAACACACATAATATTCAAAATTGAGAGGAGCAGCCCTCACGAGAACAGAAAAAAAGGTGTCTTTATTAGAACTATTCCAGTCAGAGCTTTCACAGTACAGGGCTCGTAAATCTGTGCATAATCAGTTGCCTCAGGAGGAGCAGAGGAGTTTGTCCTACAAGGAACTGGCCCAGGCTAATGACATCTGCAAATTTTAAATCCTTTATCTACATTGTTTTCCTACTTTCTCTCCTTCTGATCCTGTAACTGAGTGCTGCTGTATTAAATGTGCACACATCAAACTGACAGCTCAGAAGAGTGCACTGAGCAAGAAAATCTTCCTGCGTCCCTTCTCCTTCCAAAGGCAGGCTATTTCAGGTGAGGCTGTGTAGGCTGGTAGGGAAGCTGCTTTCCTGATTAAAGCTTAGAAGGGAAGAAAAAAAGAAAAAACAGAACTAGAGTCCAACTCCACAAGCTTTGTTGTTTCAAAAATTTTCTTACTCTTCAATTGCAAATAAACTCGGTTCATGCCATCTTCCCCCTCTAGAGCCACTGATGTATTTACCTACAGGCTGAGCTTCTCCCGTCTGCCCAAAACGCAAGACACGTTCAAAACAAATTTCCCACAATCGGGGAAAGTTCCACTCAAGCCAGCGACGCGCAGCTCGATGGGAAGGAAACGCCAACCACAGGGTGCTCGACTGGGATTCTATTTAAAACCCTTTATGGCAGGTTTCTTAATTTAAGCGCAACACCGACGCCTCACCGCAGCTGCCGGGAGGCTCCGAGCGCCGCCGGGAGCGGAGGACGAGCCTCAGCCCGCTTTGTTTGCCTGGGAGGCGCCGGCCGAGCGCTGCCAGCGCCGGGGGGGCCCCTCTCCCTGCGCTTCCCCGGCCGGCCCAGGGCCGAGCTGGGAGCTTTAAAGCGCCGTCAGGAAACGCGGAGCTGGCACAGGCCCAGCTCGACATAAACACCCGGTGCCGGCGCTGGCCCGGGGGGGCCACGGGACATCGCACCGCGACAGGGCTGCGGAGAGGGACAGCACCGCGGCACCAGGACCCCGCGGCACGTCACGGCTGAGGGGGGTCGCTCCCTCAGCGCCGGGCAGGGCGCGGCGGGGCGGCCGCCACACGAGCGGGAGCCCCAAGGCCGCCGCCGCCGCCGCCTCCCCCGGCCGCCAGAAAATGGCGGCGGCTCCGTCTCCTCGCGCCCCCCCTCACACCGCCCCGTTCCTCCCGCCGCCGCCGGCCGGGACACTCCTGTGCCCCCACCTTGTCGGCCACCAGTGCCTCGGCCGCCTCCTTTTTGGGCTCATCCTTGAGGGCGAAGGGCGAGTTGAAGGCGATCTTCACCATGGCGCCAGCGCTGCTGCCGCGTCCCGGAGCGGCAGCGGGGACAGCGCGGAGGGCGGGGCGGGGTCTGCGGCGGCCACGCCCCCAGCCCCGCCCCCTGACGCTGCCCGGCGCGCCCCCTGGCGGCCGCCCCTTCACATGGCTCCATCCCCCCGCAGCTCGCCTGAGTCGCCGCGAGCGGCTGCCGACCTGGAGTGACGGGATTAGAGAGGCTGGAAAAGGGCTCCGAGACCATCGAGTCCAGCCTGTGACCGCTCCCCACCTTGTCACCAGCCCACAGCATTGAGTGTCACCTCCAGCCCTTCCTTAGACCCCCAGGGATGGGGAGTTCACCACCTCCCTGGGCAGCCCCTTCCAAGGCCTGGGCACCCTTTCCGTGGAGAAATTCCTCCTGATGTCCAGCCTGAACCCACCCTGGTGCAGCTTGAGGCCGTTTCCTCTCATCCTGTCCCTGTTCCCTGGGAGCATAGTCTGTCTGCCCCTCAGCTGACAGGGAATTCTGCAGAGCCACAAGTTTTCCCCTGAGCCGCCTTTTCTCCAGGCTGAGCCCCCTCAGCTCCCTCAGCTGCTCCTGGTGCTCCCTGGGCACCTGGACACTGAGCACCCGGGGCTCTGCCCACGCCATGGAAAGAAGCACTTCCTCACATTGAGGTGGAACTTCTTGTGGTTTAGTTAATGGCCATTGCTCCTTGTCCTGTCACAGGCACCACCAAACAGAGCCTGGCACCATCCTCTGGCACCCCTTGGAGATATTGATATGGATTGATGATATCTCGTCATAGTCTTCCCTTCTCCAGACTAACCAAGCCCAGTTGCCACAGTCTCTCCTCATCAGAGAGATGCTCCAGACCCCTCATCATCTTCGTGGCCTCTTCTGAACCCTCTCCAGCAGCTCCTTGGCTTTTTTGTCCTCAAGAAACCCAGACCTGGGCACAGCCCTCCAGATGTGCCTCAGAAGGGAGAATGAAAGAGTTCATGCATTAGACTGTCTGAAACAATCTGCTCCTTCATATGGATGGAAATCTGTGTCCGTCTCTCTAGAATCTGACTTTACAGCTCTACAAAGAAATCTGGTTTGAATCTGGTGCCCACACCATGGAACCCTCCCTCACAGACAGCTGTAATTAAACAGAGCTCAACACTTATGCAAATATTGCAATAAGTAATTCTTCTAAGTGTAAACAACATGCAGTGTGTATTCCAGCATTCAAAGCATGTTCCTGTTATTCCACAGATGGAATACACTGTGTTTCCTTTCAAGATCATAGGTTTGATATTGTTGCCTTTCATGTCTGTAAGAATTTTGACTTCGACTTCAGTCTGAGAAGAACAAACAGTTTCATGTTTGTTTAGCCTGACTTGGTCTAGTAACAGAAAACACTTTAACCTCATTTTACCAAAAAAAAAGTGAAAAATCAATTTTCATATTTCCTAGCTTTAGCATGTTGTGAATAAGTCAAGCTCTACTCTCAAAATCCCTGGAACACAGATTTAGGACAGATTAAGAAGTTCCCTGTATGGCTGATGCAATATCTGTTGTCTCCAAACTGGTCTATGATAAATTCTATGAATAATTTTTGTTAACTTAATCTAATGTAATTGCTTCATGCATAAATTGACTTTATCTTCCAATTACCCAACACCTTTATTTGAAAAATAAGACAGAAATAAAACTAGAATAGAATAGAAATAGACCCCTGCTTTTTATCAAGGCCAGTGTCTGTACAACCCAGCTGTCTCACTGCCCATGTTCTGTTGCAAGTGGTGGACATGCCTGGAAATACTGTGCTCAGAGGAAAAAAAAAAAGTTAAAGATTAGAAGGAGGGTTTTACATTTGTCTGCACTCAAATTTGGGAGACTGGAACTTTAATAAGGTTTGTTGTGGATTTTTTTTTAATGTGCATTTCTGTAGTGTACGTGACAATAATTTATCTTAACATGTTCGAAACTTGTTTAAAATGTACAGTGTCTGGGAGAAAGTAATTCCAGCATCATCAAACAGTTTTACACAGCTGATATTCACAGTTCAGTAAGCACCAACTCCTTCCAAACACATCTCCTCCTACAATAATCTGATTGTGTTTTGTAGAATACCAGGCTGGAAAGACATAAGAAAACACAGATTTTTTTTTTTCCCTCCTTCTAGAACTCATCAGGCTGTTTGACTGAATAAATATTAGACACCTCCATGGGTGACTTCCCCACTTCACCCCTAAAATGCTTTCTCACCTAAGTCCTGGCCCAGTTTTCTTTCAGACTTTTGCCATATATTGATTGCAGTTAGGCCTGGAAATCCCAAGCCATCTAATGGAGTCATATCACTTCTTCTTTTGAATTCTGCTATATTTCTGCTTTTCTTTACTATTATAATACCCTGGGGTTAATTTCCTGGTATTTATTCTGAGGTCATCTTTATCACCTTGGCAGGGAAGAGATTATCCCCTGATGCTTAGTTATCTTTTCAATCCTTCTGGTGTCTGTAAAGTTAAAGCAACACTGTTTTAAAAAATAGTAAATGCATGGAGCAAGTTGTTTTAGAGACTGGAGAAATTTGGCCAAAGAAAGGGAGAACTGGAATGCTGTAGTGGCTGTGGTACTGTTACCTTTACTCACGGAGAACACAACTGTATTTCTTAGAAGGGCCACTAAACCCCTACACCTCCCTTTTAGCAGCAGCGATGACATTAGGAGCCCAGACAGTCTAAGAATATTAAAGACCAGGCTTTGGAAGGTGAGGTTGTACCTTGTATTGCACCAGGCAGTGACTCAGCAGACAATCCCACTGGAAGCTCCTTTTTGAGCAATCCTGAATTAATTTTTAATGTGTAGGAGGTTTTTTAGCTCTTCTTATACACTTTTTTAAAACTCCAGCCATAAGATGTGTTCACATTTATTCTATCTTTTTTTTTCTTTTTTTTTTTTTTTTTTTTTTAATGCCAGGAGAACCCTCCCTTACTTTCTGGGAACAATGGGATGTTCTATTTATCCTAGTTTTTGAAGTCTTCTCACACTTTGAAGTAGGAGGTGCTGTGTACGTGATTAATCTTGGCTCAGAGCTGGGAACAGGAGGAGGCTGCAGGCTGGCAGAACATGTGAGCACATGTTCTGCATTTCAGTGGTCATTCACAGCTCCTTAAACCTGAGTAAATCCATGCACAGAGTTCAGCAGTGAAGTGTGAATTCACTCAGCTGAGCCTCACACCCTCCCTGGTACTGCAGAGCTCACAGGGACAACGACTCTCAGAGCCCCAGCCTGGGCTCAAGGCGTAAAGAAACAGTAATTAATACAAGTAATAATTAACAGTTTTAAATATACACTATATCCAGCCTTTGGGGCTTTTATGAGCAGTGCAATTACTGAGAGAAGTGCCATTAAAGTAAACAAGTATGTCATGAAGGGATGTTAAAAATTGAAAAGAAAAACTACAAACTCTCTCTTTTCCAAAAGACCTTCTCCCAGTTTGACATTTTATATTTGTCCAGATGTCTGAAGTTCTGCTTTTTGCCTCCAGTCCTTTCCCAACTATCTTGCAAAGCATTCCTCCCTCACCACCTCCTGTTTTTCCTCACTCTCCAGCTCTGGTATTCCATCTCCATTCCTTCCCTAATCAGTGACTTGGGACCTCTTTTACCTTTCTATGTGTTCCTAGGGCTGTTGATACTGAATCCATCTGGATTTCAGACCACAAAACTGCAAAACTGAGAGCTGGCAGTTTAAAATTCTGTGGAGGAAAGCTTTTCCCACTAATTTTAGGCCCTTGAGTGAGGATCTGTGGGTCTGGAGAGGAAATGTTGTTTGCTCCGCTGCCTTCCCCTGCTGCCTGGCAGGCTTCTCTCCACTGCAGCAGTGTTAGATTAGGATCTGTGGCAAGGAAAATACACATTACTCACTTCTACTGATGCCCTGTTACAAAACACTACAACAGGAATGTTGGTTGTGTGGAAAGTTGCCTATTTCCATGCAGGAAAAAGTCGGGAGTCCCTTTGCTCTGCAGTGTCCAGCTGTGGGAGGAATGAGAAGAGGGAGACTGAAGGACACAGAGATTCTGTTGATGTGGTCAGGTCAGTGTTGAAGAGACCTCCCTGCCCACACAGCTGTTGCCTCACAGAGCAGAATTCCAGAAGAAATTCCAGTCCTCTGGAACCTCTGCCAAGCAAGCAGTGTGCCCAGGGTGATCAGCAGTCCCAAAGGATGGAAGGGCCAAATGTGAGTGTGGTGTAACTGCAGTGAGGCAAGCAGAGATCTATCAGGAACCCAGAGTCCTGGCAGGTCTATAACAGCATTGCCATACTCTGCTGCTGGGGGAAACCAAACAATCCCTCAAAGCTCAGAGTGTCTTCTGCTGAATCTGCCAAACAGACATTTTTGGACAGAGATTCATGTTTGCCTTGGCACGGAGGGGTGGCATCCAGGATTCCCCCTCTTTCCTTTCAGGCACACTTTCCCTCAAACCCACTCCAGGAGTTCTCCCTCTGGTCAGGTGGGCTGGCAGAGGCTCAACTCTTCCAGGGGTTGCTGTAGGGGAGGACCCCCAGACTGAGTTTGTTTTTGTTTGAACAGGGGCTGTTACTTTTTGGACACCCTAAGTGGGAAAGTGCTGAAGAAGACCCACCCCTTCATCCTCAACATTCTCCCTGTGTGCTGATCCCTACTTGAGCAGAAACTTTAGTGGCTCTGCCATCCTGCTGGAATGCTGCACATCAGGAGAGCCCACACCTACACATGGAGATGTTGCTGCAAGAGACAGCCTCTTCTCAAACAGCCCGGGCTTGATCCTGCTGTGGCCAAACCATGTTTGAGCTCAGTTTAACAATGAGTGTGGACATGGGGATGTCTCTTAGGATGTTTTGCTGTCCAAAACTCAATGCTGTCCCTGCCCTGGGCCGGGTGAGGATGTTCCCAGATGCACAGGGCTGTGCTGGCAGAGGCCCCCTGTGCCCTGGCAGAGCTCTGCAGTGGGTGGTGAAGCTCGTTTGACTTGTTCCCTGTGGGTTTCCTCTGTGCCTGTCAACAACGCTGTGCACACAGGGACAGCTTTTTCCGGCCTTAATGGAAGCAATACCCCTAGAGCTAGTGCTCCAGGACTCAGGAAGGATTGCTGGGAGCTCACATCATCAATTTAACATCCATTAAGTCTTCCAGTGAGTAACAGAATCATTAAGGTTGAAAAGTCCTCCAAGATCATCAAGTCCAACCTTTGACCAAACACTATCATGTCAAATAAACACTGAGGGCCATGTGCAGCCGTTTCTTTGAAGACCTCCAGGGATGGGGACTCCATCACCTCTCTGGGCAGCCCCTTCCAATGCTTCGCCATCCTTTCCATGAAGAAATTCCTCCTGCTGTCCAACCTGACACGGCTTGAGGCCGTTTCCTCTTGTCCTGTCCCTTGTTCCCTGGGAGAAGAGCACAACTTTCACCTGGCTGTCCCCTCCTGTCAGGGGGTTGTGCAGAGCCACAGGGTCGCCCCTGAGCCTCCTTTTCTCCAGGCTGAGCCCCTTTCCCAGCTCCCTCTGTTACTCCTGGAGCTCCACTCCCTGCCCCAGCTCTGTTGCCCAAAGATGCAGCTCTGGAAACAACCAAGGAAACGTGAACCCTGCCTTGGTCTGTTTACATCCCTGTGTGTTCCATGCACACCACCTGCATATGGAGCAGCTCCGTCTGTTAATATGACATTAATGAAGGATTTATGGCCACACTACATTCCAGCTGGAGAATTTTCTTACTTACAAGATACTGTAATTAGCCAGCACTAAGAGACTAGGTGGCTTTGGAGCGAGGATGAAAACTTACAAGTGAATCTTTTAAGGGCTTTAGCAGACCTCTGTGCATCATCCAGAGCTGGATCTGAACTGTAACTGGGAATATCCAGTGAGTAAAAAAGGCATAATTCAATTACAGAGACACATTTTCTACTAACTTCATTAACACTAACAGAAATCCGCCCTGGACTGTGAGTAAGAACACATTACCAATTTTTGTATCCAGTTTTTACCTGAAGAAATAATATAAACTTTAAAAATAAAAATTACTGATGGATAATGAGCCTGCCTTCACCCTCATCTACTCCTATGGGTGCTTTTTTTTAGAATACACGTGTCACTTTTCATCTGCCTGTCAAAAATAGCAATCCCACAGAACACCTGTGCTAACAGAGCCGGAGTACAAATCTTGTCAGTTAAAGAGATTTATGGGGCTTCTTGTGAAGTTGTGCAGGTTTTCTGTTGAGCAGCAGAGGTGGCAGTGGTCTCCTGTGCTGATGTTTATCTGTGAGCCAAGCTCTGCCGGCTGTGAGAGGCAAAGCCTCAGCAGAGTGTGGTGTCTGCTGCTGGGGACGGTGCCAGCTGTGGGGGTGACACTGCCAAGCCTGGCCCGTGCTTCCTCTTCTCAACACAGAGGGCAGGAAGCCTCTGATCTGAGGCACGAGTTTCCTCTGTGCAGTGCAGGCAGGAACGAACATGGTCACACACATGCACAAGCCTTAAAAAAACCCCACGTTTAATCCATGTAGGAAATACTGTGTTGAAACAGACCTTTAAAAACTTGTTAAGTTTTTATGTCCTGCTTTGGAGAAGATGTCTTTTGATTTGAAGGAAAAGCAGATCTACTGCCCATACCATTTTTACAGAGCACAGGTTTCAGTGCAGGAGGTGTTTTGTGTTTGTAGCACAGATATCACAGCATGATATGGAAAATAACTTGTGGTTCTTTCTTTTCCTGTTCCAGAAAATCTCTTCATAGTGAGGAGACACCTGGTGATGCTGCAAGGCTTTGATATGACCTGTGCTGCTGTATTTGAATGTGTTGACTCTCCAGCAGACAGCAGAGCGGGAAACATTTGTGTTTTGAAGGAGTGGAATTAAGAAATCCCCCAAAACTCAGTGGTTTTCTTCTATTGCATCTTAGTATGAAAGCTCCCAGTTCAAAAGAATGTTTAAAGAAAGTAATTCAGGGCATATAACTCCCCAAGTTAACATTAAAGGCATGCATTGGCCTGAATTTAAGATCACAAAAACATGGGAATATTTGTTGGAAGAGAATTCTCTTGGTTTTTAGCCCAACCTCCCACTCATAGCAGAACTATCACCAACATTAGCTTTGGTTTTGTGCAGCTGAATCTTGGAAAACACCAAGGGTGGAGAGTCTCAAACCTCCCTGGGTAACCAGCACTACACTCCCTTCCTACTGTTTTTTTTTTTCCCTGAGGTCCAGCCTGTGTCTCCCAAGCCACAGTCTGAGGCCATATTCACCCTTTGGCCTCCACTTCAGGGAACAGTGGTTAAATAAAAATTTTTGAGTCTCTGGTTCAAATAATTAATATTTAAAAAATTTAAATCTACTGTATTATGGACTGGTGGGAATATTCACACCCACAGCCCTGTGTTGGGATGCTGGGAAGATGCAGCTCTCTGGCTCTGGGGATGGAAACAGCTTTGGGACACAGAGGCAGGATGGCTGCTCCAGGCCAGCCCCAAAGAGGGGCAGTGGGGTCTCTGCTCTCTGACACTATTCCCATTTCTTAAGAACCTTCCAATCTCCAATGCAATGGAGGAAATTTTGTTCCCACTGCCCCATTTCTAACCCCTGGCTGTTCCCCTGGCACTCAGCTGAAGGTACAGGGTGAAGGGTTTCTAGCAATGTGACCTTTTGGCCAAGTAAACAAAACCCTGTTTTCTGCAATTTAGAAATTTCTTTAAAATTTGGCATTTCTTTCTAAGTGTCCATCATTTCCATGCTTGGAGCTGTTTCTTTGAGCTGGCAATGCAGCCATCCCAAAGGAAGAACCTTGCCAAGAGGCAAGAGGAAGTGTTTACTTCCACTTCTCTAATGATTGCACCCCACAGAAATACAGTTCTGGGCAGTTCTGGTGAAATGTTTCATGTCCTGGTAATGCTTGGACAAACCAAAACAAACTTATGGCCCAGCTTTGATAACCTTGAGTGGCCCATGTGACAGTAATCTCAGAATCCTTGTGCTGGGAATTCCCACAGGACCATTTTCCCCAAAGACGCTTTACGGACTCGCCTCTTGGGATTTCTGATATTTCCAAAGAAACTAGAGCTGCTTGCACTGCTGCCTTTGCTGCCATGTGAAGTGGGATCCTCAGCTTTGTCAGGCTCAGCAGGAAAATGAGTTCAGTTTCAGCACTGCTTGATTGTCCCCTGGGGCTGCCAGGGGAACAATGACCTTATTTCTGGGTTATTTTCTCCACCTTCTTCCCAAGTGGATATTCCCATTAGTGAAGGATGTGACCTCCTCTCCTGCGTCCCCCTTACTTGGTGTCACACTGGAGGCCTGGAGATGATGCCTCCCTGAATCTAATTTTAACTCTTCTCCTGAAATTCACCTGCTTGCATTCAGCAGAGTTGGATGGTGTTTTCTGATAAGAAAAGATGCCACTGAAATTGATGCAGTATTAGAAATTCTTTCACTAATATCCTGCATTCCAACAGGGAATAATAAATACACAGTGTAGAGGATATATCCTTGGAATTGCCTACTTCAGTTTCTTAAATGAACTGCTTTTTCACCTTAATTAGCGGACCTGAATCTGGTTCCTTTCAAGACTTATTGAAAATTAGTCTCAGCTGAGGCGGTTACTGTTCAATTCCTGCATTAGATGCCAAGGTGCATCCCCAGTCCTGGTTTCCATCATGGAGACATTGGAATTGGTCTTTCCACTACGCTGTCCTTTCCTAATGAAGTGGCTCCCTGGGTTTTAATTAGTCTGGACAGCGAGACAGGAAGGGTTAGAAGGCATGGAAAGGGGCTGGGAAGACATGGAAAACAAGTGGCATGAGAGGGAAAGTGATACAGGACAGAGCTGGGACAAAACAGAAGGACGTATTGCCATAATTTAAAATCCAGTGACCCTTAAAAGTATTCTACTCATCAGAGTACTCTAGAGAGCTTAGAGACCCTTCCAGTGCCCAAAGGGGCTCCAGGAGAGCTGGAGAGGGACATGGGACAAGAGATGGAGGGAAAGCACAAGGGGGAATGGCTTCCCTTAAATGGGACATTGGGAAAGAACTCTCCCCTATGAGGGTGGTGAGGCCCTGGCATAGGATGCCAGGGCAGCTCTGTCTGCCCCACCCCTGGAAATGTCCAAGGCCAGGTTGGCTGGGGTTTTGAGCAACCATCCCATGATTCCATGATTCAGAGATCCATTCTGGGCCCTGTTTATTCTTAGGAGTAAACTCAGCTCAGTTTATTCTCAGGAATTGTATCCTCAAGCTGAGGACATCCCTGTCTCCCTGCATTCCTCTCTCTCAGGAACACAGACATTTTCAATTAGAAGACAGAAAAAAAGTGCAGAATCCTTTGCCATGCCTGGAAGTGAAGGTTTGGGCACAGCAGTCACAATTTACAACTTTTTTTTTTAAAGGAGCTGGTACAAGAAAGCACACAAAAGGGTGTTGGCTTTTTATCTGGAAAAGGCAAAGACCTCTCCAAGGGTGGGGTTCTCAAGAGAGGGATTGCTCAGCCCTGGAGCTGCTGAGGGCTGGAGAGGCTGCAGGAAGCCTGCCCAGTCCTGCCTGTCCATGTGCTTCCCAGCCTCCACAGGCTCCTGGACTTGTGCTCTTGGCAAGGGACGGGCAGGGACTAGGGAATATTCCACACAAAATCCTGGCCAGGAAGACAGCAGCAGTATGGCTGCTGGAAGGATTTGGAAGCTCTGGAGTGGTGGAAGCTCAGACTGCTGACATCCAGGGTCAGGCTGACCCTGGCAGTGGATATGCTGATCCAACCCCTCATTCCCTCTGCTCACACTGGAATTCAAGCTTTTGCTGTTTCCCTCTGAGTTAAAAATAATCTCAGACTGGTTTGGGTTCAAGGGGACCTAACAGAGCATCTCATCCCACCTGGGCAGTGACAGCTTCCACTGTCCCAGGTTGCTCCAAGCCCTGTCTTACCTGGCCTTGGGCACTTCCAGGGATCCAGGGGCAGCCAACAGCTTCCCTGGGCAACCCATGCCATGGCCTCTCCAGCCTCTCAGGGAACAATTTCCTCCTGATATTTAATTTAATGTGATGCCAAGGGTGAAATTCAGCAGGGACACTCTTGATCCACTCTTGAGCAGGACCATTCCTTCAGGATCCATGACCCAGAGGAAACGGAAGGCCAGAGGGATAGGTATGCCAAGCCAAGAATTCTTGCAGGAATGATGCCTAAATGCCCATATTTGTTGTTTTTTTAGTTGTTTTTTTTTTTTTTTAAACTCTTTCAGAGAATTGTCTAGAGCTCAAATGCCCTCATCAAAAAATCCAAACCTCACATTGTTTCCCAGTTTTTCCAGAACACTTTCAACTAGAAAATGAAAACAACCCACCAGGAAAGTACTGTTTGAAACAAAAAGGCCAAAGGGAAGTGAAATCAAAAGAGAGATGAAATTTGTGCACTCAGGCTTTATATTTTGGGGAAGTGCTTGTTGGCAAGGGGCAGGGAGAAGGATCTTGCTGGAAGGGCTGATTCAAATTCAGCTGCTGATATCAAATCCTGCAACTCAGCACAATATTTACATGGATCATTACCCACTGCACTGCAGAAATAACTGTGGGACACATAATTGGTGTATTTTGCAGAAGTAAACGTGAACCAGGAGGTGAAAAAGGAGAAAAACAGGCTATGGCTTCCCAAATACCCTTCTTTTGTCCCCATTCATGTCTCAGCTTTCTCACAAAGGCCCTTTCTTTCCTATCTCCTCCCTCCCAGGTAATATCACCTGGTTTGGAGCATGAATTCTTATTACAGAAGAAAAGCTGCATTGTTCAATGTCTTCCTCCTGTGAGTTATGCCAGTGGCACCTATTTTGACAGAGTCTTCATAGT
Source organism: Cettia cetti (assembly GCA_013401135.1). Classification (NCBI taxonomy): domain Eukaryota; kingdom Metazoa; phylum Chordata; class Aves; order Passeriformes; family Sylviidae; genus Cettia; species Cettia cetti. Next base: position 27,944 of record VZUI01085475.1, read on the forward strand.
TTCCTCATATCTGACTAATTAGAGATGATGAAAGCCATGATTCATTAAAAAACCACAGATAATCATCTGAGTAAATCTAACCTCTCATCTTCAAATGGGGCTGAATTTTCTTAAATACTCATCAAACCTCAAACAAATGATTTAATCTCAAGGCTCCATCTTGTGGCAAAGTAAAGCAAAGTCACTGATTGAGAAATTAATATTTGTTCTTCCTTAATTTTCCCTGATTCTTCTTTAATAACCTCATGGATGTGTTTCCTCATATACAGGAAAAGTTTAATTTAATACTCTTGAAAACCTAGAGCAGTACTCAGAGCTATGGTAATTCTGAAATACCCTGAGTTTCCTAAATTTCTGAGTGTCCGTGTCCAATACAATTGTGCTTGGGTGTATTTGTATTTAAAAATTCTTGTAATACTGTAGGATTTGGCATTAATTTCTGGCTTGTATCTCTCATGGAGCTTCTTTAATTCCTTCATTTTGAATTGTGCCAATGGTGCAAGGCAAAAAAGTTTTATGATTACCAAGAACAATTTTTCATCAGTTAGAAATTCTGATTAGGAAGATGGATTACAAGGGGCAAGGGTGTTTGATCAGGTCATTAAAAGGTCATAGAATCATTAAGGTCAGAAAAGACCTCCAAGATCATCAAGTCCAACCTTCAATCAAATCCTACAACTAAACCCCACCACCAAGGGCCACATCTGCTTGATTTTTGAACACTTCTATGGTGGAGACTCCTCCACCTCCCTGGGCATTCCTTCCAGTGCCTGACCATGCTTCCAGGGAAGAAATTCCTGCTGATGTCCAACTTGAACCTCCTCTGGTGCAGCTTGAGGCCGTTCCCTCTCCTCCTGTCCCTGTTCCCTGGGAGCAGAGCCCGACCCCCCCGTGGCTTTCCCCTCCTGGCAGGGACTTGTGCAGAGCCAGCAGGACCCTCCTGAGCCTCCTTTTCTCCAGGCTGAGCCCCTTGCCCAGCTCCCTCAGCTGCTCCTGATGCTCCAGCTCCTTCCCCAGCTCTGTTCCCTTCTCTGAACACACTTCAGCCCCTGAAATCCTCTGTCCCCAAAGCCGTGTCCCTCACCCTGGAGGGGACAGGCAGCGTGGCCTGGACAGATAAAGCCCCGTGGGGGCCGGGCAGGAAGGGGAGCAGCTGCCCCTTATCTGCCTTCCTGCAGCTCCCCCAGCGTGTTGGGGTTTTTTAAATTTGTTTTTGGTTTTCCTTTTGCTAATCATAAAGCTGTTTTTTAAGCAAGCAGAAGCTGTCAGGCTTCCAGAAGTCCTGGGCAGGAGAGACAGCACCCATGGGTGCTCCCTGCCTGCTCGTCTGCCTCGTCCAGCCAGGGATCTCCGGGAGCTCCAGGCAGAGGGAGCAGCTCCTGGGTTGGGCTGTTCCAGCTGCTAGTTTTATCCTGATACATTTTTTACAAGGGCAAGGAGTGACAGGATGGAGGGAATGGCTCCACACTGACAAGGTTCAGGGTTGGGTGGGATATTGGGAAGGAATCCTTCCCTGTGAGGGTGGGGAGGCCCTGGCACAGGGTGCCCAGAGGAGCTGTGGCTTCCCCATCCCTGGAAGTGTCCAAGATCAATTTGTGCAGGGCTTGGAGCAACCTGGGATAGTGGAAGGTGTGGAAGGAGATGCTTTTTGGGGTCCTTTCCAACCCAAACCCTCCTATGATTCCATGATTCTACGAAAATGGTTATTTCTCCTTAGTGTCACAGGGAGGAAGGCATAATCTCCCAAATATTTTCCCAGGTCCCCATGTTGGATATCTCACTGATAACAGCTCCCAGGCTGCTTATCAGCAGAGCACCAACATTCCTGCCTTCTGTGCCCGCCTAAACTGGTGTCTGTGAGAACTTCTGCCTTTGCTAAACATGTGGAGAACAATTGCCATTTGTAGTGGGATAATTGGAGTGATCCAGAAGCATTTAACAATTGGAATATCCTTCTGCTCCGTGGCTTTTTATTTTTTCCTGTTCCAGCTACAATGTCATTCACTAATGAATGCAGCATGGGCTGGGATTAGGTTTAGAGCAGTATTTTCCTGTTGCTGTTCCCTACATGTTGGTCGCACCCTTAATGATCTTCCTAGGAAATATTTACTTTGAGGAGTTTGCTTCTAAGTCCTCCAAGTGATCAAAACCAGGCAAGGCATGGCTTGCTCTCCAATGACTTCAGTTTTTCCTGGAAAGAAACAGGAACAAAAAAAAAGTTCCTACTTCCAAAATTAATGCAAATCAGCTTGAAAATCATCTTGTCCCAATAAATGAACACTCCGTTCTTTCTCAGGCAGGCTAATATTGGCTTTTAAGGGAAGAGAAACTCCAGGAAGAATGAGCAGTTGTTGGCAGGATGACCTTCTGTGAGTGGCCCCTGTGAGAAATCCCAGCCAGGGGTGCCAGGATCACTCTGGAGCTGAAGTTTGGGAAGCAGTTTGGGCAAATTAGCAGCCCAGTGACTGCTGACCAGGATATGCCATGTCCAGTCCTTCCTTGGACACCTCCACCACCTCCCTGGGCAGCCCCGCAGCCCCTTGCAATGCCTGGCCACCTTTTCCATGGAGAAATTCCTCCTGATGTTCCAGAGGATGCTGCACTGAGCCTTTCAAGAGGTCCCTCCATTCTTTGCAATATATTTGCAGTTAAATTTTGGTTGTCAATAAGCCCACAGGACATAATTACACCCCCAAATCCTCCAGACTTGAAAGCCTGACCGTCCCTCCCTTGTTCTCCATGAGCTGTAACTCAATCAAACCCCTCTGTCTCTCTCCATTTTCCAGTTCTTTCATTCATTCCTGCTGAGTAATTAAAAATGGCTTCTAAATAAACAGCGGGGATGATTTCCAAAATGTTCTGTATTTCCTTGCAGGGCTGGGACTTCTGTCATTGGCCCACTTAAGTGGTTTTGAAAGATTGTATACAGGTTCCTTTTACAATGTATTTGAAGTTTGTAATCCTGCTTAAACACACAAAAATAGGAAGGATTAACAAACTGCCACGCTGAGGCCAAAAGAAGACAGAGCTAAAAGCAATCAAGGAGCAGCCTATCAGATCCATGAAATAAATTGAGGGAAAAGTGGAAAACTGTCAACAAAAATAATATGTTATGGATCCTCAAGCCTTTGTGTTTATGCTAGAGGAAGCCTAAAATAATCTGTGGTTTCTGATGCTTGATTTAGTTTTCCACAAGCCTAATTAACACCAGATTAAGTTTGCTGCCACTATAGGTTATTGCTTAGACTGACAAATCCTGGCTGTTTATTTGTTTCCTAAAAAAATGACTGGAGGCAATAACAGCATGACACAGTCAATAAGGGTGAAAACAATGCTGTAATATTCATTTTTAGAAACTTCATCTTCAGGACAAGCCCCCTTGACTTTCTGTATTCAGTTCTGGCCCCAGAGTCTTTACAAAGAGAAAAATCCCATTGATTGATTGTCCCGTTGATTTAAGATGTAGCCTTGTGAATTTAAGCCAAAAATTATGGATTGCTGCAGTCAATGGGTTTTCCCAGATGTTTCAAGCAACCCATGTGCTCAGGGGCTTGGCCAGGTGTGGGCCAGGGGCTCATGGAATGGAGCTGAGCAAGGCAGAGACTTACAGAGAGAAAATCCCTCATGTTGGCATCAACCCCTAGTGTGGATTATTTATGGGGGGAAATACCCCAGAGTGGCATCAGCCATTCTGTGACTCTGACTGTCCAAATGTCACAACATCAGGATTGAACCTGATGCCCAGAAACGGGGAAAGGACACAGGGAATGGCTTCCCACTGCCAGAGGGCAGAGTGAGATGGGATACTGGGGAGGATTTCCTCCCTGGGAGAGTGGGCAGGCCCTGGCACAGGTTGTCCCGGCCCTGGAAGTGTCCAAGGCCAGGCTGGAGACTTTGGAGCAGCTTGGTCTGGTGGCCCTTTGATGCTTTTAGGGGCTGCAGTGGGCTCGTGGCAGAATGTCAGTCCCCAAAGAAATCATCCAGGTGGAGGGAACAGCTTCTCCTGGAATAACTGAAATGTGGACATAGACATGGATGAACAAGTCATACAAATATGAATTTTCCTGCAAAGCAGAGACAACAGTCATGGAGTTTTCATCCTTGAATCTTCATCTCCCTCTGAAGCAAAGCCCCAAATCCCCTTGTCTAGGTGCTGACCTGAGCCTGGATCATTTCTGGGAGGTCTGAACAGAGAATAGGCCTGCTCAATGGGAGCAGAAGACAGGAATTCCTGGGATAGAAACAGAAATTCCAAAGCCAGCTTAAATGTCTGATGATAAGGGGCAAATATCAGCATTTAGTGGCTTCCTGCTCTTTTCTGCTGTGTCATGAATCCTTGGCAGCAGCAGCTCCTGGGGTGTGACCCTGGCTGAGAGGAGCCCGGCCATGGGACAGCTCCCACCTTTCCTGCTGGCCAGGAGATGTGGAGGTGACACCTTGGATTGCCCAAGGATTGTTAGGGACTCATGGTCCTGCCTGATGCCTGCTGAAAGTATGTCTGAAATCACCTTTTAGAGGATTTTTTTTGCAGCAGACCCCCCTCTGTATTCCTCTGCCAAATTGATTTGTGCCCAGAGTAGCCCCAGGCTCACTCTGGTGCCACCATCCTGCCCCAGCCACCTCAGCAGAAAAGGACAGAGCTTACAGAAATTCCACCAAATGGAAGAAAAATGATGAAAACTTCTCTTTTCTTCTAACATTTATCTCAAAACCTCCCTGAAAAAGCTCTCGCTGTGTTCAAGGTGCACTTGGGGAGCAGTTTTCCAGGGCTGCAGTTCATCATGTCCCTAAATATTGTTAATTTTGGTGTTCAGTGAGTCCGACAGGCCGGGGCTGTGGAGCCATTTGGATTCAATCACTCACTTCCATCTCTCCTTAGCCCGGATTCCTCAACCAACTGCGCGAGGATTTATCGTTCATGAGCTGTAAGTGAATTACTCCGTGTAACCCAATCCCGGGAGATGCTGGGCAGGAATGATGCCTTTCCAGGGCTAGGACTGGGGCTGTGTCCACAGGTGCCTCCCTTTTCTGGAGTTTTAAATCATGCACAATGCAACTTGCATTAAAAGAGGAGGGCGATTATTTAGGAATGGCTGTCCCAGGGAAATGCCCTAAGAAGATTCTGCGGAGCTTTTCCCTCAAATATATGTCCTTGGAAGCTGTGTTTTCCTGCTCTTTGCCCTCCCTCTTGGCTCCTAAGCCTCTCTCCTTGGCCACATCACCGCAATTCCCCTCCTTTCCAGCTGCTGCATCCCGGCCAGAGCGGGATCTCACGGCTCCTCCTGCTCGCCGTGCCAGGAGATGTGAGGCTGGGACAGCTCTGACAGAACTCGGAGGACACAGCAGGATCCAAATCCCACTAGAATGTGTTTTGGAAAGCCCAGCTCCTCCGGCTGCCTCTGCTTGCACATGGAATATTTTGGATCAGCTGAGCCACAGAGCAGAGTCAGAGGGGTTTCCCTGGACGCATCTTTGCGTTGTAAATCCCATCCCATCTGCCACGGAGGACAGGGCTGCTCAGGGCAGGAGGCAGTCCCCATTTCCTAATTTTCTTTCAATTTCCCCACTTCCTTTCCTTTTTCCTCATTCCCCCATTTCACTTTTCCCTCTTACTTTCTTTTTCCTTCACTTCCATCTCAATTCTTTTCTTTCCCCACTTTTCCCTTCCCCATTTCCTTTGTTTCCCCCTGCTTCCTTTTCCCTACTTCCTTCCTTTTTCCATTTTCTTTCCCCATTTCCATTCTTTTCCCCCTGCTTCCCTTTCCCTACTTCCTTTTTCCCTGCTTCCCTTTTCTCATTTCCCTTTCCCCCGTTTCTTTTTCTCCACTTTCCTCTGCTCGCTTCCTTTCTTTTCCCCTTTTCCCTGGGCCAATTTCCTTTCTTTCCCCCCTTGTTTCCCTTTCCTCACTTCCCTTCCTGTTTCCCCACTTCTCTCTCCAGGGAGGGAGCAGTGAGATTGGATCAGCTGATCCCAGGATCCTAGGGTCATCCCTTCCATGTGGCCAAGGTCAGGATGTGCCCCCAGGCTTGTCCCATCCCCTTGGAGCTCCCCCCCTGCCTGTTACTTGTGCCAGGGCTTTGCTATGAGGTGGCTTTAAAGTAAAGGGGATTTGGGGGATATTCAGCTAAATCCTAAATCCATGTCAAAATTCCTTCTTCTGCTAATCCCTCTCAGTCTTATCCCCAGATCACGGCACCTGAGAGAGGGATTCAGGTGTTTGTGAGCATCAGGAGGTCAGTGATGCCTCAGGTAAAGGATTTTATGGGAAAGCATCCCACAGAACCCATTCCTACAGCTTGTCCAGCCCAGTGTCACTTGTTCCCTGCCACACATCCCACAGAACGATCCTTGTGCTCAGCCTTCCCCTGTTAATTGCCATGGAAATTCGATAATTTCGTCCTAAAGCAGAGTTGAGGAAAACTCAGGAAGAGCTCCGATTACTGAAAACTGGAAAAGATTAATCTTGATTAAAGCACTTCCCCCAGGAAAATCGGGACCTCCTGAACTCAGCCGAGGGCTGATTGCTCTCCAGGCTGGGATCTGCCCAGTTTGTCCCAAACACCTCGGAAAAAGGAGGAAGATTCCCTCCAGAGGTGGAATTTAGTAGGGTCTTGGCTTCATCCCACTCAGGGAAAATGCCAAAAGAGGAATATTTCCCTCCCACATGTGGCAGGATGGTCCCATCAGCACCCACTGGCCTTACCAGGAGGGAAAATTGGGATGAGGCAGTGCCAACAGAAGGAGCAAAAGAGGAAATGGCCTCTGTTTATTTGGCATTGTTGAGATGAGGAGGGAAAAGTCCTTTTCCAAACCCAGCACAGGGTGGATTTGGTGTGCTCTGGCAGGTTGATTGTGATGAGGGAAAGAGGGACTGGGTTAGGAAGGCCTAAACCTGGAATTAGAATTGAAGACCAAACTGCTTCTTTTATTTTTTTTTCTTATTTTCTCTTATTTCAATCTCTTTTAATTTAATAATTTTTTTCATTTTTTAAAAAAATTCTATTTATTTTTTATTTCGTTTGTTGGCTAATTACTTTTCCTTTGAGTTTCTTTTATTTTTTTTTAATTCACTCCATTTTGATTTTTAATTTATTCAGTAACCTCTCTGTGTAGATTTTGCTACTCAACATCATGACTTGAACAGGTTTAAAAGAGCAGATAAAGCCCAACTGCTGCCTGTCCCAGGCAGTTCCTGTTATCCAGCTCATCCAGCACCTCTCCAGCTTGGATCTCTCTGTCTACCTCCCACAGGACCATTTGTGGCAGAGCCAGGAGGGATTTCAGGCCATGCAGAGGTGTCACTTGGAGACGTGGATTAGTGGTGGCCTTGGCAGTGCTGGGGGACAGCTGGTGACACCACCACTGCTCTGGGAACCTGTGCCAGGGCAGGACAATCCTTTGGGTGGAGAAATTTTCCCTTATATGCAGCTAACCTCTCCTGGGGCAATTTGAGGCCGTTTCCTCCTGTCTTTAGTGTTACCTGGGAGAAAAAGCCAACTCCCAGCTGGAGATTATGGAGATCCCAGAATCCCAGAACCGCTGAGGCCAGAAAAGACCTCCAAGGCTGAGTCCAACCCCCAACCAGCCCAGGCCCCTCAGTGCCACATCCAGAAAATAAAATCCATCCTCTTTTTACCTCCCTGATGTGTCTAATGCTCCACTCTTGGCCCTCGAGCTGTCCCATCCCTCTGGCACCTTCCCACCCTCATCCCACTGCTCCCACTCACCCCAAAGGACTCTGGGGGGGCCACGGCTGCTCCACTGGACCTCATTATCCCATTGACAGCAGTCCATATCTCCCTGGCCAGGAATGTATTTACTCCTGGGCACATAAGAAATTCATTTCCCAAATTGAATTATCTGCCTCGGGAGATCAGGGGTTTTGATTGTGTCGCTGCACTTCGGAAAGCGACTGAAAATTGATAAAAGCCAGATGGGAAGCGGAAACAGTCATTTCATGACTCCTTAAACGTTTCATTTGGTTAACCCTTGGATTGCACTGGGCTTGGAGTCAGGCTGGAGTGTGGAAGCAATTTGTTGGGGAGTTCTCGGGGTGTAGAGTGGGCTGGAAGTGCTCACCAGCGAAAGGAGTCCCTGCAAGGGAGAAAAAAAAGACTAGGACAGAGTCCTAGGACTCTTAGGACAGAGATGATTCCCCATGGGAATTGTTCAGCCAGAAAAACTCTAAGAGAATGGGACAATATCCCAGCTGAAGGGTGTTTGGGTGCAGGAAATGTTCCTGAAGGAGGGGGATGAGCAGCAAATCCCTCAGGCAGCTGTGGATGTGGGGAAGGCAAAGCCCAGAATGCAAATGCCCAACAGAGGCTGGAAACGGGAGTTTCATTTCTTTGAGTGTGTTTCAATCAGCAGAAAATCAGAGAAGACGGGAAACATATGAGGGAGGAAAGGTTTTCCAGGCTGCTGGTCCTGGGAAGCACAAGTCTGGCACTGTGGGTTATGCTGAGAAGACTCCACAGCACCTGTGAATGGAGCAAACCCAGAGACTCATTTATTCCTCTGTTCTGTCCTTTAAATTAACCTTTTATAGGATTTCTATAGGATTCTTCTCCATTGGAGTGTATTCCCTGTGCTCCCACAGACCACACATGGCACAAATTCCCAGCTCGGCGCAGCAGGACTCAGCCCAAACCCCAAACCTTTCCAAAATATCTGCCAGCGCAATTAAAGCCCTCAAATTCCCTAATAATTAAAGAAGAACATGACATATGAGCAGCCCATCTTTGGGATCTGCAGCTGGAGCAGGGAGTGGATTCTGGGCACATCTGCATCAAATCCTGGCTCTGGCTCTGGGAGCAATAACCTCGCAGGTGCTGGGGCTGGGATATCTCCCTGCATCCCAAATCCTCACCAGATCCCTTCCCTCCGTGAGAAGCCTCTGAAATTGAATTGCCTTTAATTGGTTTAGGGCTCTGCTTCTGCCGCTGTCGCATCTTGGAAGCTGCAAAAGGCTCCAGCCTGGAATTCTTTACGATCTCGGTTTCCATTTCGTTAATATTTTCCAAGTTGGTTTCCTGTTTTCTTGTTGCCAAAAACACGTTTCAGCAAAGATGAAAATTATTTCATATTCCAAGTGTTGGAAACTATTGTTTCAGCCCAGAAATCTGGGAAAAGCTGATGCTTTTTATCAGCAGATCCAGCAGTGATCGTTGTTTTCCCAGAAGATGGATTTTTATCCCCAATTGTTGGCACAAGGAGGGATCCCAATGTTCATGTTCCTCCCTGGAGTTTGGGTCCAGAACTCCAATATAAGGGCCTGGTATTTTTTAGATCCCACAAAAGTGGAGTTTTGCTTCTTATCAGCTCCAAAATCAATTGTCATAGAGCAAAACTAACAGGGAAACTGGAAAAGGGCAGGGAAAGGGCTCTGGGGTTGGAAAATCTCACTCTGTCTGGAGTTGCTCCTTCCAGGGCTCAGTTCAGAAGAAAAAAATCTGAGGCGTTGGAAAAGGCCATGAAAGGAAAAACATTTTTACTGGGGCAAGAAGCCAAGGGAACTTCTCCAGCTCCACATCTCCCATCTTGACCATTTTCCACATTTTTGAGCTGTTGTCCTGCCTGTGCCTGGACCATTCCTGCTCCACAGTCCCAGGGATGCAAATATGGGAATGAAGAACTTGAAGTTCCCAAAAGCTGCCACTTCAAACACAGAGGGATGTTGGAATAGTTCAATTTTGGGATTATTTTCCCTGGGGAGATGCTGGTGGATCATCCCTGGCCAGCAGCTCTTGGGTGTCAGATCCCTGGGAAATAAAAAAAAAAAAAAAAAAGGATTTCTAAATTCCTCCAGGCCAGGCTGGATCAGATCAGGGAATGGATAAAACCAACACTTTATTATAGTTTCATTTTTTTTAAACATAGGAAAAAAGTGAAATAATTTCAATTTCCTCAGGAGCAGCCACAAACTGTCATTGGAAGGAAAAGCTGGGAAAGAGAAAGGGGGGATTTTACAGGAATGTTTTGTATGGGAATACTCAGCTGGGGCTGTTTGGGAGAGGGCTGAGGGAGATCCCCTTCTCCTGCCCTTCGGAGTGGGGATCTGGATCCACGAGGAAAACAAAAAAGAGGAAATCAGCGTTTTCCAAAGCCATGTCCCTTGACTCTCCTGGCTCTGTGCAGCTCCAGGAGTTTGGGAAGTGGTTTTGCAGTGGATGAAGGAACTTCTGCCAGGACGGGGAGAATCAGCTGCAGAGTAAGGGAAAAGAAAAGAAAAAGAAAAAGAAAGAAAAATAAAAAAGAAAAATAAAAATAAAAAAGAAAAAGAAAAAAGAAAAAGAAAAAGAAAAAGAAAAAGAAAAAGAAAAAGAAAAAGAAAAAGAAAAAGAAAA